>NW_020869041.1:427920-437920 GCF_003789085.1 Penaeus vannamei | reverse complement strand
AAAAAAAAAAAAAAAAAAAAAAATATATATATATATATATATATATATATATATATATATATATATATATATATATATATATATATATATATATATATATATATAACACATGATATATATATGTGTATGATAATATGATATGAATATGATATAATATAACAAAGATATATGTATGTCAGTTTTACTATTACCCTAAATCAAGATAATTCTCAAACCACGAACGATAGACCGAGGTACCAGTCCATGACAGTCACCTCATGACACCACACTGCTTGTATCGTGAATATCTATGATGATCTGGAGGGATTCTGACATGAATAATTTACCTCGTTTTCCGCGTCATGAGGTGTCAACATACCTCATATCCCTCATATCTCCATGCAGTACCAGGCACGGTGTTATACTCTGATGGAATATTGTGTTATTCTCCCCACAGCATTGACGTATATATGTATGTAAAAGAAAGAAATAAAGAAAAACACACACACACACACGCACACATGTACGCAATAAGAAAAAAAAACGCACACACATGTACACAATAACAAAGAAAAAAAAACACACACACGCACACATGTACGCAATAACACGATCTAAATGAAAAAGAAAGAAAGAAAAAAACGCACACACACGCACACATGTACGCAATAACACGATCTAAATGAAAAAGAAAGAAAGAAAAAAACGCACACACACGCACACACGTACGCAATAACACGATCTAAATAAAAACGAAAGAAAGAAAGAAAACGCACACACATGTACGCAATAACGCGATCTAAATAAAAAAAGAAAGAAAGAAAAAAAACGCACACACACGCACACATGTACGCAATAACACGATCTAAATAAAAACGAAAGAAAGAAAGAAAACGCACACACACGCACACATGTACGCAATAACACGATCTAATGTTTATTAACGATGGAAGCCCAACTTTCGGAATAGGTTTCGTGTTGTCTTTGTTATGTTATTGTTTCGTTGTGTCTTTGTCCCTTGATACATTTACGAATGTTTATGAAAACGAAAAAAGTGAGTTGTATTTGTGAATTAGATCGGATGTGTAAGTAGTGTAAGGGAGGGAATCTGTGTAAAGGGAAAAGAGAGGATAAAGATAGATAGATAGAGAGAGAGAGAGAGAGAGAGAGAGAGAGAGAGAGAGAGAGAGAGAGAGAGAGAAGAGAGAGAGAGAGAGGGAGAGAGAGAGAGAGAGAGAGAGAGAGAGAGAGAGAGAGAGAGAGAGAGAGAGAGAGAGAGAGAGAGAGAGAGAGAGAGAGAGAATAGATAGATAGATAAAGAGAGAGAGAGGAGAGAAGAGAAAGTGACAGAGAGGAAGACAGGGCGAGAAGGAAAGGAGAAAGGGAGAAGCTGAAGGAGGGAAAAATGACAAGGAATGAGAGAGAAAGGAAGAAAGAAAGAAAGAAAAAAAAACTAACAATCAAGACCGAAAAAGATAGAATTTAACACGAAAAAGACGCACGAAGAGAGACAAAAAAAAAAAAAAAGAGTAACGAAAAGAAACAAAGGGAGAGGTGATAAAGAAAGGAAGCAAAAACAAACTAATTGCTTTCTCTGCTTCCGGGGACAGCTGATTCCCGCTGCCTTCGACTCTCTGCCTTTTCCTGTTCATTATCTTCTTATTGTCTTTTCCTCTTTCGTTATCTTCTTGTTGCCTTCTTCCTCTTACGTTATCTTCTTTTTCTCTTCTTCCTCTTTCGTTATCTCGTCGTCTTCCTCTTTCGTTACCTTTTTTCTCTTCTTCCTCTTTCGTTATCTTCTTGTCGTCCTCTTCCTCTTTCGTTGTCATCTTGTTGTCTTCTTCCTCTTTCGTTATCTTCTTATTCTCTTCTTCCTCTTTCGTTATCTTCTTATTCTCTTCTTCCTCTTTCATTACCATCTTGTTGTCTTCTTCCTCTTTCGTTATCGTCTTGTTGTCTTCTTCCTCTTTCATTATTTTCTTATTGTCTTCTTCCTCTTTCGTTATCTTCTTTTTCTCTTCTTCCTCTTTCATTATCTCCTTGTTGTCTTCTTCCTCTTTCGTTATCGTCTTATTGTCTTCTTCCTCTTTCATTATTTTCTTATTGTTTTCTTCCTCTTTCGTTATCTTCCTTTTCTCTTCTTCCTCTTTCGTTGTCTTCTTTTTCTCTTCTTCCTCTTTCATTATCTCCTTGTTGTCTTCTTCCTCTTTCGTTATTTTCTTATTGTCTTCTTCCTCTTTCGTTATCGTCTTGTTGTCTTCTTCCTATTTCGTTATCGTCTTGCTGTCTTCTTCCTCTTTCGTTATCGTCTTGTTGTGTTCTTCCTCTTTCGTTATCGTCTTGTTGTCTTCTTTCTCTTTCGTTATCTTGTGTTGTATTTTCCCTTCATCATATTGTTGTTTTATTCTCCGTAGTTTGTAATATTTTTTTCTTTAATCATTTTACTTTATTATCTTTTCGTTTTTTCTTTATCATCCTGTTCTGTTTTTCCTTCTTTATCATACTTTGTTTTTGTATTCTTCCTATATCATGTTTGTCTTATATTCATTACCTCTTCTTTTTCTTGTTCATTTTGCTCTAAACACATATTTAATTTTTTGCTCCTCTATTTTCATTATCATTCATACTTTTGTCTCTCTCTCTTCTCTTGTCTCTCATTTCTTCTTCTTTTTCTCATTCTCTTAATCCTTTTCCTCTTCCTCGCTTTCACCTTTATCTTCCTCTCCATCTCCTATCATCCCTCCTTCATTTATTCAACACTTCCTCTCTTCTCCGTTTTCACCGTCATCTTCTTATCTCTCTCCTTCTCCTCTTCTTATCTCTCTACTTCTCCTCTTCTTATCTCTCTCCTTCTCCTCTTCTTATCTCTCTCCTCCTCTTCCTGTTTCTCGACCTCCTCCTTCTGCTCTCATCCATCATCTTCTGCTGTCTCATCTTACTCTAACATACTCTTGTATTTTAAGACGAGTTTCTGACTTCATCCTCCTCCTCTCTCTCTCTCTCTATCTCCCTCTCTCTCTGTCCCTCCCTCCTCCTCTCTGTCTCTCTCCATCCCTCCTTTTCTCTCTCTCCCTCCCTCCCTTCTCTTCTTCTCTCTCTCCATCCCTCCCTCCCTTCCCTTCTTCTCTCTATCTACCCCTCTTCCTGACTCTTTCTCTCCCTCTCTTTCCCCTCACCTCCTTCTCTCTGTTCATCCCTCTTCCTGTCTCTTTCCCCCCACCCTCAACATTTCCCCCCCCCCACCCCACACATCCCCAACCTCCTCCCGTCTTCTCCCCTTCCCCACCCCCACCCCCAATTCACCTTCACCTCCTCCCACCTCACCCAGGCGCGCTCCGGGACAAGCGAGTCTCCCCCTCCGCCGCCTTCGAGCAACTGGTAACGGACGGAGACGGAGGGAGGGACTCAGGCGACTGGGGGTGGGTTGGGGGGGTGAGGGGGGGGAATCAGGTGTTGCTGTTGGAACGTCCGAATTGCGGCGAACGGGATGGGGGCTCCAGAGGAATTTATCCGTTTATTGTTTTATTTGGCATATTTGGTTGTTTATTTAATTGTTTGGTGATTAATTTATATGTGTATATATTTGTCCATTTTCTTTTTATTTCTTTATTTTCTTAATCTCTTTATTTATTTGTTTATTTTCTTATTCTATTTATTTATTTGTTTATTTATGTACTTATGTCATTTATTTATCTATTTATCTATTTACTAAATGCGTTTATTTGCATAATCATATGTTTATCTTATTTGTTTGCATTTATCCGTTCTCTTTTTACTTATTCATTTATTAATTTTTCTTATCATTAATCCTCGTCATCATTCTTATTGTTGTTGTTTCATTATCTTTACTAATACTATTATTGATATAATGCTAATATCATAATCTAGATTCATTTTTTATTAATAAATGATTATTATCTATTATTTCCCCTTTTTGGCGGAGACAGGGTGGATGACTAATCATTTTTGAATTCCTTTGGCTCTTCGAAAATGGCAACCTGTCACTCTTTCTTAATAGGTTTTAGCTGCATCTCTCTCTCTCTGTGTCTCTGTTTCTCTTCCTTTCTTCTCTCTCTCTGTCTCTCTGTTTCTTTCTTTCTTTCTTCTCTCTTCTCTCTCTTTCTCTTCTCTCTGTCTTTTTCTCTGTCTCTCTTTCTTTTTTTCTTTTCTCTCCTCTCTTCTCTTTCTCTGTCTCTCTGTTTCTTTTTTCTCTTCTCTCCTTCTCTCTCTTTCTCTGTCTCTCTGTTTCTTTTTTTTCTTTCTTCTCTCCTTCTCTCTCTTTCTCTGTCTCTCTGTTTCTTTTTTTTCTTTCTTCTCTCCTTCTCTCTCTTTCTCTGTCTCTCTGTTTCTTTTTCTTTCTTCTCTCCTTTCCTCTTTCTCCTCTCTCTCTCTCTCTCTCTCTCTCTCTCTCTCTCTCTCCCTCTCTCTCTCTCTTCTCTCTCCCTCTCCTCCCTCCCTCCCTCCCTCCCTCCCTCTCCTCCCGTCCCTCCCTCCCTCCCTCCTCCCTCCCTCTCTCTCTCTCTCTCTCTCTCTCTCTCTCTCTCTCTCTCTCTATCTATCTATCTATCTATCTATCTATCTCTCTGTCTCTCTCTTTCTCTCCGTCTTTCTCTTCTTTCTCTCTCTTCTGTCTGTTTCTTTTTTTCTCTCTCTCTCTCTCTGTCTGCTCTCTCTTTCTTTCTTTCTTCTCTCTCCCTCTCCTCTCTCCTCTCTCTCTCTCTCTCTTCTCTCTCTCTCTATCTATATATTTTATCTACCTATCTCTCTGTTTCTTTCTTTCCGTCTCTCTCCCTCTCTCTTTCTCTCCCCCCCTCTTCTCTCTCTCTCTCTCTCTCTCTTCTCTCTCTCTCTCTCTCTCTCTCTCTCTCTCTCTCTCTCTCTCTCTCTCTCTCTCTCTCTCTCTCTCTCTCTCTCTCTCTCTCTCTCTCTCTCTCTCTCGCTCTCTCTCCCTTCACACACACACACACACACACACACACACACCACACACACACCACACACACACACACACACACACACACACACACACACACACACACACACACACACACACACACACACACACACACACACACACACACACACACACACACACACACACACACACACACACACACACACACAGCACACACACACACACCACACACACCACATACACACACACACACACGCGCACACACTTTCCCTTCCCCTTCCCTTTCTTTCTGGCAACATACATACATACTGAATAATATCTATCTATACAAATAGATTATATCACGTGAACTTCTATACATACTCGTGCTATGTTCTTGTCCTCACCAACCTTGACATACACACTTTTATGGATTCTTTGTATATTATCCCATGAAAACAGTGATAGGATCTTCATGTTTACAATAATCTTGTAATGGAAAATACTCTACGTTTTTTATTTCTTTTTTTTACACACCTCCATACAAAAAGTACTGTTCCATCTGTACTAAATTGACCTCTACTTCAGGGTCAAATGCATCATAGTATCTATATCACATGCACCATTACTTCTATGCCAAACGGACTATTAATTTCTATACCAAATGCACCATTATTTCCATGATAGACGCATCATTACTTCCATACCAAATGGATTATCATTTCCAAACCAAATTGTATCATAATTTCCATGATAAATACATCATCACTTCCATACCAAATGGATTAGAATAGCCATACCAAGTGCACCATAACTCCTATACCAAATGAATGCAATTACTCCCATACCAAATGGATTATGATTACGATCCCAAGTACAACATATCGCTCATACTTTTATGGCGAATTCATTGACTCTGGACCCCCCCTCCCCTCCCATCGGACGCTTCATACCAACCCAATACCAACCCATACCTTCACGCGAAAACCGCCATATCAACCCTCATGTCAGTCGCACACACGTTGCCACCCACTCTATCCCTCGGGCGTCCTCCCCCCCCCCTCCTTCGCCTCTTCTTATCTATTCTTCGTTTCTCTCATCTTCCTTTCCTCTTTCTCTTCTTTCTTCTCGTGATTCGCCGTTTCAGCCTTTACTTCTTCTCCCCCCGTTTTCTTTCTCATTCCTCCTTCTCTCTTCCTCTCTCTACTCTCCTTCTCTCATCTCCTTCTCCCTCGCCACCCCTCTTCTACTCTCCTCCCTCTATTTCCCCTCTCCCTCCTCTCTTTTCTTCTCCCTCTCCTCCCTCTCTTTCCCTTCCTCCCCTTCTTTACTTCTCCCTCTTCCTTCCTCCTCTTCCCCTTCGACCCTCCCACCTCTCCTTCTCCCGTCCTTTTCCCTCCCCCTTCGTCTCCCCCTTCCCTTTTCCCCCCCCCCCTTTCCGCCCTCCCCCCTCGTTCCCCCCTTCCCCCTTCCTCCATCGTCCCCCCCCTTCCTCCATTTCGCCCCCCCCTTCACCCGTGTCCAGACGTCAGCCTCCTGCTCCAGTGGGCCGGAGATCCCCCGGCAGGAGTTCGTTAGTTTAGGAGGAGGAAGAAGAGGCTTCGGGTAGGACTAACCAGGAGGAGGAGGAGAGAGTTTGAGGGAGGGTAAAAGGGGAAGGGAGGGAGGGAGAGGTGAGGAGGGAGGGTAAAGGGGGGAGGGGGAGAGGGGAGGGAGGAGAGGAAGGGGGGAGGGGAGAGGGGAGGGTGGGAGGGAGGGAAGGGGGGAGGGGGAGAGGGAGGGAGAGGTGGAGGAGGGTAAAGGGGAAGGGAAGAGAGGGAGGGTTGTAAAGGAGAAGGAAGGGGAGGGAAGGGGAGGAGGGTAAAAGGGGAAGGGGAGAGGGGGAGAGTGGAGGAGGGGTAAAGGAGGAAGAGGGAGGGGAGGGGAAGTAAATGGGGAGGGTAGAAGGGGAAAAGGAAGGGAGGGGAAAGGGAAGGGGGGAGGGTGGGTTAAGGGGCAGCAAAAGGGAGGTGAGGTATGGGAGCTAAAGAGAGGGAAGTAAGTAGGTAAAACGAGAGGAAAAGAGGGTAAGGGAGGGAGGCAGAGTAAGGAGGAAAAAAGTAATAATGGCAGAAGGGACAATGATGATGATGATAATAATGATGGTAATAATGATAATGATAATGTTAATGACAATGATAATGATAATGATAATGATAATAACAATAATAATAATGCTAATAGTAATAATGATAATGATGAAGATAATAATAATGGTAATAATTAAGCAATAACGATAATAATAATAATGATAATAATAATAATAATGACAATAAGATAATAACAATAATAAGAACAATAATGTTGATAATAACAATAACAGCCACAACAATAATAATGATACTGATGATAACCATTCTTTAATTGCTCTCACCTAACTGTTCTCCTCTGCAACGTCTCTTAAAACAAAAAACAGTTATAAAAAACATCGGGGCATCACTAATCAGTATTATCCTGGCGATCTCTCTCCCTCAGGTGTAATTCCTTCAGCATCGACGCACCTTCGACGCACCTTTTCGTAGCCTTTAATTACACTCACCTGTATGTCCAGTTTCACCTGACGTTCGAGGGCCAGCGTGGGAGCGTTGGGTTGTTTGTGCGTTGTTGTTTTTATTCGGTGTTTCAGAGTTTTTTTTTTCTTGTCTCTGTTCTCTTTTTTGTTTTTTTTTTTTTGTCTTTCTGTCTCTTGTTTTCTATTTGTGTCTGTTTGTCTGTCTGGCTCTGGTTCTGTCTCTTTGTCTCTCTGTCTCTCTGCTCTGTCTGTCTGTTGTCTGTCTGTCTGTCTTCTGTCTGTCTCTGTCTGTCTGTCTCTCTCTCTCTCTCTCTCTCTCTCTCTCTCTCTCTCTCTCTCTCTCTCTCTCTCTCTCTCTCTCTCTCTCTCTCTCCGTAACTCTTCGTTATCGGTCCTGCGAAGACATTTCATTGTGCAGGTAGTTTGCAACATGTTCATTTGGCTACGGTGAACTTAAAAAAAAAAAAAAAAAAAAAGTTAAAGGAAAAAAAAATCGTTTTTAATTCTTGTCTGAGGATGGGGTTAAGGGGGGGAGAGGGGAGGGGGAGGGGAGGAGGGGAGGAGGGAAGAAGAGGTGGGGGGGTGAGGGGAGGGAGGGGAGTAGACGGATGGAGGGGGAGGGGGGGGGAGGACGGAGGTGTTCTTGATCGTGCCGTTGAACTTTTGCATTAACTGTGTTGAAATTTTGAGTGGCTTTTGAGTGTAGTTTTGTCTCGCCTCTCAACCATTTTGAGGCCAAAGGGTTATTTTAGTTATGTCTATTACTTTCATTAGCGAAGAAGAAAATAGATACAGGTTAAAACGCTACAGTACTAACTTTGTTTATATACTCTATAGTAATTTTTTTTTTAATATACTGTATAGTAATAAGTTTATTTATATCATTGAACAGTGATAAGTTTCTGTACATACGTCACAGCTTAGAGAAAAAAAAACGCTTGTTATTTAATATTGCAATGATATCAAAAGCTAAATATATGTACAAAGAGGCCTTTAAATCTCATGACTGTTGTCACTTTTATCTATTACTTACTGTAAAAAAAATAGCCTTTTAGCAAAAAAGAGAGAAAAAAGTTATTGGTTAAATTTAGATTATAAAATCCTTCATACTGTACATGCAGGATTCCTTTCTCTCCCCCCCCCCCCCAGTAAATTCTCCTCCTCACTCATTCTAACCCCACTCCTACTCCCCTATCACCCCCTCCTAATCCCCTATCCCTCTCCTACCCCCTATCTCCCCTCCTACTCCCCTATCATTCTCCATCCTCCTCCCTTCCCCCATTTTGCTCCTCCCCCCCCTCCCTCCTCCTATTCTCCCTCCCCCTCCTTTCCCCTTCACCTCCATCCTCCCTCCCTCCTGCCTCCCTCCTTTTCTCAACCCCCTCCCTTATCTCCCCCTAGTTCCCACCTCCTACTCCCCAATCCACATTCCTCCTCGCCCCCCCCTCCTCCTCTCCTTCCCCTCTCTCCTATTCCCCCTCTTCCTCCCCCCCCTTCTTCTCCCCCTCCTCCCTCCCCCCTTCTCCTTCTTCCCCTCTCTCCTATTCCCCTTCTTCCTCTCCTTCTTCTCTCCCCCTCCCCCCTTCCCTCCTCCTCCTCCTTTCTCCTCCCCCCTCCCCTCCCCCTCTCCTGACCCCATGATCTTGTATCCTGTGCACGTTGCCTCCCGCCGCCTGCTCTTGTGGGCGGGGCTTGCGCGTTGCCCTACGGAGGGACAAGATCCGCTCTCCTTCCTCCTCAGCCTCCTTCTGCTCTTTTCTTCCTAGTCTTCGTCGTCGCCGTCCTCCTCCTCTTTCTCTTCGTCGTTCTCGTTTTCTTCCTCTTTGTTGTCCTCGTCATTGTTTTCATCCTCCTCTTCCTCTTCCTCCCTTACCTCCTCCTTCTCCTTAAACCCCTCATTATCCGCCACCTCCACCGCCACCTCTACCTCCTTCTTCTTTTCCTCCCCCTCATCCACCTCCTTCTCCTTTCCCTTCTTTTCCTCCCCCCTTCTTTTCCCTTCTGCTCCTCCTCCTTTCCCTCCCCCTATCTTCTTCCTCCTCTTTTTCCTTCCTCTCCTCTTCCCCTTCTACCTCCTTTCCCCCCTTCTTTTCCTTCCCCTCCCCCTATCTTCCTCCTCCTCTTTCTCATTCCTCTCCACTTCCCCCTCTACCTCCTTTCCCCCCTCTTATCCTCCCCTCCACCTCCTCCTCCCCATCCGCTGACCGGTCTTTGCCCCCCATTTCATGTAAGGGTCACCACATTAATTTACACATCACTCCGGGTAATGTTTAACGGGCTCCCGTCCAATTGAATATCGTCTGCAATCCTCGGGAGCCAATCAGCGCTCGCGTTACATCCCCTCAAGGCTAGAACGTGGTTGCTTGGAGAGTCTGTTGTAACTCTTGCTTTTATTATTCCTCCCAAAGCAGGTGTGAGTAACTCGAACAGGTATATTAAAGGAGATAGTGCAAACAGGTGCGTGGAGGGGCATCAACGCACCTGATAAATATTAAAGAAATTGGAAGAGTGTTTGAGGGAGATGTTAAATTGCAGTTTTAGTTTTGATGTTTTTTTTCTTGTTTTTTCCTTTCGTA
>NW_020869041.1:412920-422920 GCF_003789085.1 Penaeus vannamei | reverse complement strand
CAATGCTACTGAAAATACACAAAACCTAACGTATCAAAAGGTACAAACATTCCCTTACCCCCATCACCCTCTCACCCCCCCTCGCCCCACAGGAGCAGCAGAAGCCGCCCTTTCCGCCCCCGCCCGTGGCCAAGGGGCGGGGCTCTCGTCGGCAGAAGGGGCGATAATAGGTCTTGTGGTCACCTGCTTGTCCGTGACCTATGTCGTGGCCATGGCGGTGTACATAAGGGTGAAGAAGAGGAAGGAGAGAGAGCAGAATATGTGAGTTTGCCTTCCGTTTCGTTGTGTGTTTGTGTGTAGGGATTATGATAATGATGGTGGTGAATGATGGTGGTGGTGATGATTTGATATTAATGATGATGAGGATGGTGACGTGGTGGTGATGATGATGATGAAAATAATGATGAGGTGGTGATGATGATAATGATAGTGAAATGATAATAATGATATGATAATAGAGTAGTATAATTCAGTTATTTCTACTTTCTACTACTACCACTACTCTTGACTTTCTTGTGACTTCATATGTGTAAGGTTGAGGTGACGGGGGGGGGGGGGGATGAGTATGTATACATGAATCCTCATCCCCTTCCCACCTCCTCCCCGTGCCTACCCCCGCCCCCACTCCTCCAACCCTCACCCCCACTCAACTCCCACTCCTCACCTCTTCACCCCACCCCTCCCCAACCCACTCCTGCAACCGCCACCACCACCAACCTCCAACCAACCCACTCCTCCACCCTCACCCCCACCTCCCAACCCCCACCTCCACCCCCAACCCACTCCTTTCCACCCAACCCACTCCAACCCCACCCTCCACTCCACCCCCCTCCACCCCCACTCTCATCCCCACCTCCTCAACCACCACACCAATCCTCCAACCCTCCCCCCCACCTCCAAACCCCTCCACCAACCTCCTCCCCACTCCTCCACGCTCCCACTCCCTGCACCACCAACCTACCCCACCCACTCCTCCAACTCCACCCACTCCTCCAACCCCACATCCACCACCACTCAACCTTCCACGCCCCAGCCCACCACCACTCAACCTCCCCTCCTCCACGCCCCATCTTCCAACCTCCAACCCCCCATTAACCACTCCCCCCCCCACCTTCAGAAGCAAGCTAGCGGAGGAGGGCCTTCGGGGTTCGAAGAGCCGCTCCGGACGGGACCACCGCCGCCCGCGCCACGCCCGCCCGTCGCTGGTGTCCTCCGAGGACGACTCCGAGCACGAGGACATCGAGGACTTGTCCCTGGCTTCGAGGTCGAGGAGAGCCAGCAGGGTGAGTCGTGGTGGTCAACCTTCGGGTGTCTGGCTTCCTTAGTTGTAGTTGTTGTTGTTGCTGTTGTTGTTGCTGTTGTTGTTGTTGTTGTTGTTGCTGTTGTTGTTGTTGTTGTTGTTGTTATTGTTGTTTTTGTTGCGGTTTCGATCGTGTGTTTGTAGTTCATAGTAGAGTTCTTGTTATTTGGGGTTATTATTATTATTATTATAATTTTAATACGTTTACATTATTCTCATGCAAATGTGATAACGTAAACGGGCGTCAAAACACCCAATTAACTGTTACCTAATTATTCATTAGAGAAACTTTGAAAAATATATATCCATAAAATTTTAGTAATATGACAACAACAACAACAAAATAATAGTGATAATTATGACTATAATAATCATAAAAGTAAGGATAATGATAATGATGATAATAATGATAAAATAATATTATTAGTAATAATGATAATAACAATAAAAGGATAATGATAACACCAACAATAGGAATAATAATATTAGCGACGATAATAATAACAATAGCAATAGTAATTATAATAATAATGTAGAAATATAAAAAAATGACAAAAATGAAGGCCAAAAGGAGAATAAACTTCCTTCACGCCCCAAAAGAGAATAAACTTCCTTTCACGCCCAAGAAATAAACTTCCTTCACGCCCCAAAGAGAATAAAACGCCCCAAAGAGAATAAACTTCCTTCACGCCCATAAAACGCCCAAAAGAGAATAAACTTCCTTCACGCCCCAAAGAGAATAACTTCCTTCACGCCCCAAAAGAGAATAAAATAAACTTCCTTTCACGCCCCAAAAGAGAATAAACTTCCTTCACGCAACTTTAAACCTTTCACGCCCCAAAGGAGAATAAACTTCCTTTCACGCCCCCCAAAACTTCCTCAGGCCGGGAACAGCATCAGCTTCACCACAGCGGTCGTCCACGGGGAGGGGGAGAGGGTAGGAGCCCCCCACCCCGCCCACGACGCGGCAGATGGCATCGAGAGGGCGCCCAGGTCTCCACTGGCGGTCGTCGAGACATTTGGTGAGTGGGAGAGGGGGAGGAAGGCGTGGGAGAAGGGGGGAGGGAGAGGGGAGGGGAAGGTTGGAGAGGGAGAGGGGGAGGAGGGGGGAAGGAGGGAGGAGGTTGGGAGAGGGGGAAGGAGGGGAGGAGGTTGGGAGATGGGGAAGGGGAAGGAGGGGGGGGAGGTTGGGAGAGTGGGAAGGATGGGAGATGGGTGGATGGAGGAGGGAGAGGGTGAAGGATGGGGATAAGAAGGTTGAGAGAGGGAGAGGGGGAAGAGGATGGGGGAGGAGGGTTTGAGAGGGGAAATTGGGGAGGGAGAGTGGGTTGGAGATGGGGGATGGGGGAGAAAGATGAGGAAGGAGTGGGTTGGAGAGGGGAAGGAGTGGGGGAGGAAGAGGGGAAGGAAAAGGAGGAATGGGGGAGGGAGAGGGGGTAGGGAGGATGGGGAGGGAGAGGGGAAAAGAGGGGGTGGGAAAGGGGCAAAAATTGAGATGGAGAGGGGAACGAAGGGAAAAAGGAGAGGGCGAAAGATGGGGAATAGAGAGGGGTGAGGAGGGGATGGAGAGGGGAGAGTAGAACAAAAATGAAAGGGGAGGGGAGAAGGTAAAATGAGTGGAAAGGAGAGGGAAAAGAGAGGGGAGAGACAATGAGAGTGAGGAATGAAGACCAGGATCTTTGCCTAAGCATTACTGAGCAATAAATACAAGTCCATTTGAATCACATCTTTTATCTCCATTTTTGGAACCTCCATATCCAACCACCCAAAAAGAAGAAGAAGAAGAAGAAGAAGACTTCCAAAAAAAAAAAAAAAAAAAAAAAAAAAAAAAAGCGAAATATTAGCAGTACTTCCTTTGCAGTGTATCAATCTAACTCGGTCTTATTGTGGTATATTTCCTTACTCATTCACCCCCTTCCATACAGACGAAGGCAGCGTGGGCGGCAGTGGAGCGCGGGCGATGGGCGTGGTTTCCCCTGTCGAGGAGCGAGAGGGCGGGCCAGACGACATCCACGCGGCTCAGGCGAAGAGGAAATTGTATTTTAATCCGGCCTATTTTGAGCCGGAGATGCTGCAGGTTCGATCATTTTCTTTATTTTATTATTGTTGTTATTCTGCATTTTTTTTTTTTTTTTGTTTCTTTTTCTTTTCTTCTTCCGTTAAGTTTTGACTTTCGTCTTTTTTCTTGTTTTTTGTTTTCTCCTCCATTTTATTTTTAGTATTTTTTTTTCTTTTCTCTTTTATTTATTCCTTTCAAATCCTATTCTCTTTCCGCTTTTATCTTTATATTACATTTTATTTTTCTTCTACATCTTGCTTTTCTCTTTCTTTCTTCTACGCATTCGTCCTTTTATTTCGTTCGTTAGTTATTGCTGGTTTTCTTTTTTTCTTTATCAAACTTCTGAAAATCTGTTAATAATCCTCAATGAGAACTTTGTCTTCCGTTAGATTATTTAGAGTTCTACATTCAGATTCAGTGACCGGTTTGATCATTAGTGTGTTGCACCGTTTTCGTAAAAGGATGAAAGCAGCATTTTATATTAATGGTTTCTATGAAAAAAAATTTCTTTCGTTTTGTTTGGAGCTTTAGCTTAATTTTCCCGCCATCGCATGGATTCTAACCCTCCGCCTGCCCCCCTCCAGGCGCCCCCTCCGGCCGCCATAGAGTTCCTGACTCGGATCCGCGAGATGATCACCATCGCCAAGTCCAAGATGAAGGCCAAGACGTACCATCCGAGCCTCGTGGACATCCCGGAGGAGGATTACGACTGCCAGTCACGCCCCTTGAGCAGGTCCACCGCCAGCTCCAGCAGGATGACGGTGGCCATGGACGACCTCCAGGACGGCGGCGACGGCGAGGGGGTGTACGCGAGCGACCACAGCATCCAGAGCGACTCCCTGGAGCGGCGCCCGCGCGAGGACGACAGCCGCAGCTCAACGCTCAAGAAGCTGGCCAAGCGCGTCAACAGCCACGGCCAGAGCATCGTCAGTGAGATCATCAGGACCCTCGACCTGAAGCCCCGTCTCCCGGCGCCCGTGGAATCCGTCTACGTCGCCCACACGCCCCCCAGGAGGCCTACCGCGCCCAAGCCCCCGCCGCCCAAGCCTGTGAACGCGAGGGAAGACACTCTGCCCGAGAATGATGATGACTTCCCGGAGCTCATCAAGCCGTCCATGCTGAGGAGTGTCTTGCGGGACGGGAAGAGGCTGACGGACCTCAACAACACCTTCGAGAACTTCCGCCAGGAGATGATGGCCACCTTTAACAAAATGAAGAAGGTCAGTGAGGCCATCTCGCCCAAGTCAACGCTTCAGAGAGTCAAGAACAGAAACAAGGCGGAGGCTTCCCCCGTCGGCACGTTAGAAAAAGGAAAGTCACATGTAACGTCAAGTGAGGGCAAGGTACAGAAGTGGCTGCAGACCCTCGAAAATAAGAACATGTATTCCAGAATGTCCGAGACATCCAACGTCGTCTTCGACTCCCGCAAAGCGATGCCGAGGAGCAACAGCCCACCACCTCTTCCGCAGAAGGGAAACAAGCCTCCGACGCCACCCAGGAAGAACAGAGTGCCAGCACAGCGAAGTATTTCGTTTAATGATACGAAGGAGGCACCGCTTCAGTCGCCAGAGGAAGCAAGCCATTCAAAGGACAACAGTAAAACCCGAGCACCAGGGAACAGCACCCAAGTGACCAGGTCCCTCTCGTGGCAGAATGAACACCGTCACTATGATTCAAACCCACGGCGTTCACGCCAACAGATGCCCTTGATGCCGGAGGACAGCTTGAATACGTCCTTTGGCTCTGAAGATGACTCCCTGAACGACCTGCTCAGTGAAGCAGAGGCCAAAGTTCCTAAAATGATCCCTAGCGACTCTGACAGCGTCTATTCAGACACAAAACCTCGATCTAAGGAAAAGAAGGCTAGCCATAAGGAGGAGATAGACACGAATTCTAAATCTCTGTCCAGGCAACTCCCTCGAGAGGAGGAAATAACAGAACGCAATGAGATTTTCAACAAGAATACAGGAGCAAAGACTATGTCAAGACTGGCGAAGAATGGCGATAGCATTTACGAGGAGAGAAATAATAACAGTATCACTAGCGAGGACTATGACGACCATACTTATGAAGAAATACAATTCCCAAATAATGGCAAGCAAAAAAGGAGGGCTCCCCCCAAGCCAAAGAATAATAATGTAAGTGAAGTTCACATCGACAATGATGATGACGATGGGCACTACAGCATATATAGTAACCCAGAATCCTTGGTGAGTGAAGTGACAATCCTTGGTGAAGAGAAATGTTCAAGCCCCATTTACTCGGGTTGC
Source organism: Penaeus vannamei (assembly GCF_003789085.1). Taxonomy (NCBI): domain Eukaryota; kingdom Metazoa; phylum Arthropoda; class Malacostraca; order Decapoda; family Penaeidae; genus Penaeus; species Penaeus vannamei. Next base: position 417,291 of record NW_020869041.1, on the reverse strand, counting down.
AAAGTGACCATCCCTGTGATAGATAACGGGAATGGCAGCACAGAAGACAAAGACAATGGGTTCGACCAGGACACTCTAGAGAGAAGAGGCAAGAAAGCAGAGCGCAGCAACAGCATCGTCCAAGATTCGTTGGAGAGGCCTAAAGTTAAGAAGCGGACTTTTGCTAATCACGAGAACAGTCTGGAGCGGGCAAAGGCTCAGAGGAGACTATCGTTCCCAGGCGACAAAAACAGAGGCGATAAGAGTCTGCTGGACATTTACGAATCTAGAAGTAGTATCAGAAGCCTGAGGAGCTTCAAGAGTGACAAGCATGATCCTTCATACTCACCTATCACATTTTCGAACCCATCTTCTCCCACCAAGACTGAATCCTTCTACTTCAAAAACATCAGCAACAACACAAATCTTGGCGTCATCAAAAATAGCGAACCACCAAAGAAATTAAGAACCTTCAAAGATTACCAAGAAATGAACTTTCACCGAGGGTCTTCAGATTCCTCGGAGACAAGCAGCAGTCCTCTTCCAGTCACAGGTTCCAGCATAAACGTGAACTTCCGCAGTACAAGTCCGTCTAACAAGGAGCACAGGGAGCTGAAGCCACCTCTGCCCCCGAAGCAGGCACGCCCCACAGACCCCAGTGAGAATGCCTCCCCTGGTCTTCCCCCCAAGAACCGGATTGCTCGACCCCCTCTGCCACTGAAGGCGTCCAGGAGGTCCGACTCTTCCGACTCGGAGCCAGAGCGACCAAAGCTTCCTGAAAAGTCTCGCAAGAAGGCTTCACTTGACACTCTGTCACGGTCATCCAGTGGAAGCTCCATCCCTGAGCTGACCGAGGAGGAAGCTCGGTCCATCCTACATGGACTGTTAGCACACACACAGCCTGATGCCAACCGCCTCTCACCTCTTCATGAAGAAGACGATAATGATGGACATTTTTTAGGGGTAAGGAACACTGTCGCCGACTCTAACACTCGGCCCAGTGTTCCTTACTACGATACGTTCAGCTCTGGATCTCAGAATAGCCTAACGCCCACCTCATCCTCATCCCCCAGAAGCGATGACATTGAAGGGACGGGTTCCAACACCCTTGGCAGAGAGGTGGAGCACAGTCTCGACCGCCAGCTGCTACGCCGACAGGACAGCTCTTGTGAGCCGGGATCCCCAGGGAGTGAAGCCCGAGTGAGCGGGGAGTTCATCCTTTCCACCACCGGCAAATCGCCATCACTCCGGAGACAGAGCTCCCTGAGCCGCGAGCAGACGAGTGGCTTCCTGGCCAAGCTTCGAGATATCACTGACGATGATGTCGATGGCGAAACTCTAACCAAAGGCATGGAAATTGCCCTCGCTCTCAAGGCCAAGTCTGACCTCGAGAAACACTTCAAGGAGAAGAGCGGGGCAGACAGCATTAAAAGAACCTGGCGGAAAATCATAGAGAAAGTTGACGATTCGAAGGAGGACAAAGACAAGATCTCAATCATGAAGTTCCAGCAGTACATGGCCAGTCTGGAACGCAAGGAGAAGGAAGCGAAGCTGAAGCAGGAAGACTCCGGCTACCACAGCACGGATTCCAGCGAGTCGGCCAACAGCAAAAACAGCTTGGTCTCCACAGCGTCTCTGGGCGAGTCACCCCTGGCGGCACCTCCCGAGCTGCCCTTCCAGATAGGGACCGGAAACCGTCCTGTTCGCTCCCTCTCGTACACCTCTAGCCTACAGCGACCCCTCTTCCAGCGATCCATGTCCCTCCAGCAGCTCGGCCGGAGCGCCAGTCAACTCGAGCTCTCCCCGCAATACGAAACCGGAAGCTTCAAGAGGGCGAGCATGAGGGCCTCGCTCGGACGAAGGCACCACGGGGCGGACATGGATGGCCTGTCCATCTACGTCAACAACTCCTTCGCTGCCGACGACGACGATAACGGCAATGTGGCGCTTTGAAGGGGCGTTCCGATCGGCGTGGAAGACTCACGAGGACAGTCTATTAAACACAAGGCAGTGGAAGCGATCATATTCTATCCTTGTGTATGTGCGTATTGACAATTACCGTAGTGCCTTTGTAGTGATCAGACACTTCCGTATAGGGCCCAGTGTACAGTTGTAAACTAATATTTATAAATTTTGATAAACTGGAAATAGAATTAGAATACGTTGTTGTTTCTTCGGTGCCCACACAGACCTTTTCCCGTCTGCTGCTGCTGCTGTTCCGAAAATTCAGCATTTCTCTTCAACGCTGAGGTGCATGTGATGAAGAACTCGGAATACTTTCGTTTTTTCGAAGGGAAGAACAATGCACGTAGCTTGACAATGACAAGAGCACCTATTCTAGTGCTCTGACAGGAAGAAAAAATGCCATAATTAAAAATAAAAGCTTTCGTTAACAACTCTTTTTTCATACAGCATCGCATACGAAAGTACAGTGAGAAAATAGCACTAAAACATCATTTTCGATTTGTTTGCCCATTTGAAGAGCAATGATTCTTCGGGCTTATTTCTTGATGTTGCAAAAGTATCGCAAATGCAGAAATGTTGCAAATTTTCTGTTGATGTTAAAATTGTGTTTAGACAATTGAATTGGTTATTTCATGTACTGTAGAAGTCATTTTGGTTTAACAATGCTTTATGATTAATCTTGTTGTAATCTTTGTTATTGATATTTTTGTTTTTTTTATCATTACTGATAATTACTATTACAATTGTAATTATTATTACTATTATTTTTCGTATTCTCATTCTCATTACTATTGTTATTGCTGTTATCATTATCATTATCTTAATTTTCATTATTATTATTATCGTTATTATTGTTATTATTATTATTATTATTATCATCATTATCATTATTATTTTCATCATTTTTATGATTATGACTATTACTATAATAATTATTATTATTATCAATGCTATTATCATTAATTTTCATTAACCATTTTCACATCAATGATGGCACACATTCCATTTCACTCGCACCACTCAGCTGAATTTTATAGATCTGATCACAAACAACCAATATTTTCTATTTTCGGGACACAAGTAGGTTTTTCATCATCTATATCATTAGTTTTCAAAAATCATTCATTTATTTTTTCTGAAGCTGTTGATGTTCATTTGTTATCAATTGCACATTCATATTCTTTTCCCAGAGTATTTTATTCAAAGCATTTATATCAATATCGACAGATATCTATATTGAGATGAACGTGTCCGCCATTTTGTTTATATATATGATCCCTTTAATGTATTTGTTCCCTAATTATTTGTTATTGAAATTTTGGATATTTTTTACTTTTAAGAAAATATTATATGTAAGTATATGTATGATAATAACCATATATGTATGATAATAAGTGTATATAATGTAGGTACAGGCAAACAAAATAAATGTGATATACTCTACAAGATTTTCATATTTCTCCCAAGATACCCTTTGATTAATTGTAATTTACATCATATATAAATTAAAAAGTTTTCTTTGTTTATAATTTAATTTGCTATATTTTATAATATTACAGATAAAAGAATATATAATTCATGTATTAGCACACATACTTATACATACAAGTATATATTCATACAATTATTCAGTCACACACACACACACACACACACACACACACACACACACACACACACACACACACAACACACACACACACACACACACGCACGCACACACACACACACACACACACACACACGTATATATCTCTGTGTGGATATACAGCATGTGTATGTGTTTTCCTACGTTTCCGTTCCAGTAACTTCTCTCTCGGGTAACAGATGGCGCCACAACCTAGTTTCAAACAGGAGATTGAACCATAGGCGATCCTTCTCTAAATGCTTCCTATATTTTCTTTATCTTTCCTGTCAAAGCAAGAGAAAATGAGGAAGGGAAGAAAGACAAGAACATACAGAGAGATGGGGGGGGGGGGGTGATGAGTGAGGAGTAAGAGAGAGAGAGAGAGAGAGGAGGGAGGGAGGAGGGAGAGAGAGGAGAGAGAGAGAGAGAGAGAGAGAGAGAGAGAGAGAGAGAGAGAGAGAGAGAAGAGAGAGAGAGAGAGATAAAGAGAAAGAGAGAGAAAGGGAAAAGAGAGTGAGAGAGCACTTTATAAATCAGAAAGAGAAAGTAGAAGAGAGAGAGAGAGAGAGAGAGAGAGAGAGAGAGAGAGAGAGAGAGAGAGAGAGAGAGAGAAAGGGAAAAGAGTGAGAGAGCCTTTTGTAAATCGGAGAGAAAGAAAGTAGGACAGAGAGAGAGAGAGAAAGGGGGGGGGGTTGTTATACACCAACTCCTGTAAGCAACAATGAAATAATAACTTCTTTTTACGGTAAAATGTCGATAGACCTCAGGCACGGGATTTCAAAACCCTGAGACCGCCAGTC
>NW_020869041.1:395420-407920 GCF_003789085.1 Penaeus vannamei | reverse complement strand
TATGGTATCATCGTAACGCACACACTCATACTATATATACTAGCATATAACTATTAATAACTAATATTACTAATAATAACTATAATATATATATATTATATATATTAATATATTATATATGTACATATTAATATTATATTATATTGATATATAATATATATGTATATAATTATATATAATATATATATATATATATATTAATATAGTATTAAAATATATATATACCATGAATTTATGACTATAATCATATTAACATAACATATGTATATACAATCTTATATATCTAATCTATCTATTCTAATGATAATATATTTATAATCATAATCATATTCATATCATTATACATATCTATCATTACTTTAACAGCATCATACAACTACTACATTAATATAAATATATTAATAAATGATATTTTAATATATATAATATATATAATATAATATATATATATATATATTATATACAATAATTAATTTATATATATATTATATATTATATATATGATACATATACATTTATACACGTCACAGAATGACACACCATAACATATCTAACTAACATACATACACATATCAAACATACTAAGTATACATACATACTACCTATACTAATCTCATCAATAAATCATAACTACAACTAATATATATCAAACATACTCAAGTGATACACATCACACACAGAATCAACTACAACACCACACATCAATATCTACATCGGCACACTAATCACTCTAGCACGAGCTCTATATATATAATATATATATATAATTTTAATATTAATAATAATTATATATATATATTAAGATATATATAAATATATATCATATATATATATATATATATATATATAAATATATATTAATAATAATATATATAATATATATATATATATATATATATGCAAGGAATTAATGAAATGGTAATAGTCATACGTATTTAATTTATATATATAATTAAAATAAGTATATGAATACATATATTAGATTGGAATATTAATGAAGACGATTGTTTATATAACATGATAAAAGATTAGTTATTATATTTATTTTCTATAAAACTTTTCATAAATAAGGGTAATAACGCGTAATAATGGAATAAATTGAATATCGTAAAATTGATACTTATAAGCTAGTGCCTCATTAGGATTATAATATATATTTATTAAGACTTGTAAGGTAAATCAAGTAACTAATATTAAATTGTTCACTTTAATCATAGTCACTAGTCTCCACTTTCTGCGAAGCTCTTAACCATGTAGAATAAGTATTTTTAGTTTATACCCTTCTCAAAATCCAATCTATCTTACTTATGGCATGTTAGGTAAGTGGCAGATAAAGATGTATAATACAACGGTTTGGGAAGTTCGTTGTACGTATAATATGGAAATGTATGTTTAACTCTCAAACGGAAAGCCTTATATCTTTACTTATAAAGTTATTATAAATAATATTATTATAAAAAACCCTAAGTGGTGAACAGGTAGATTTTAATTATATGTAACTTTTCGTTTCTCACTATATTTCATTTACTCTATTCTCTAATTGATATTATGTCTATCTGTCTGTTCTTCTACTGTAGTCCTGAGGTCTCTGTATGTATCTTGTGAGTCTGTTCTTGTCTGTACTGTACGTTGACATGTCTGTCTGCTCTACTCCCTACATTTGTACCAATCGCTCATCTCTACTCCCTACAATTATTATACAGTCAGTTTATCTCAGCTGGATATATCACTCTCATTATTTAACCTCTTATTTTCCTACTCCTTTCCACTATAATTTCTTTTTTATTTTATTATGCAGGCATTCTAATCATTTATCTCTCTCTTACTCTCATCTCTCTTACTTACTCTTATATATCTTCATCTCTCTTCATCTCTCTTCTCTTCTCTCTTACCTATCTCTCTCTATCTCTACCTTCATCGTCTCTCATATTCTTCTTCTCCACTTCATCACTACTAACCCATTTAGCTCTCTCCACACTAATTCGTTATCATCATACTATTCTCCCACTCTACTCTATCAAATCTATATATCATCATTATTATATATCTCCCTTATCCTTACTCTCTCCCTCTTAAAGCGAAATTATATTACCCTTGTCATGTCGCGTTTATTCTCCATTCCTTGTATCTTACATCTATCATCCATTCATATTACTACAAAGAGAGATCGATGTTCATTGTTTTCATCCGAAGCTGCTAAATGAGGTTTATATCTCTCCGGTGTTGTTGGGTTAATACCCTCTCTCTCTCTCTCTCTCTCTCTCCCTTCTCTCCTCTCTCTCTCTCTCTCTCTCTCTCTCTCTCTCCTGTTCTCTATCTACCTATCTCTCTTTCTCCTGCTCTCTGTCTCCAACCCACTCCCTCTCCCTCCTTTACCCATCCAGTTATCTAGCCTAATTTCTATACCCTTCTCTCTCTCTCTCCCTCTCCCTACCTCTCTTTCTCCCTCTCTCTGTCTACAACCCACTCCCTCTCCCTCCTTCACCCATCCAGTTATCTAGCCTAATTTCTCTACCCTTTCTCTCTCTCTCGCCCTTTCTCCCTCTCTTCCTCTCTCCCTCCTCAGTGACGTAAAACAACGAGGAGAGTGTCAGCTGATACGTCATTATCACGGCGAGAACTCCCAGCCCCTGAGGCATTGGCCCCTCCCTCCCCTTCTTTTTCCAGGAATTTCCCGGAGAATATTTTACTGGATGAAATGTTTCAAGCTCTTAGATCGAAGTTGCAGATAGCCTTGTTGCATTTGGAGATAGAATATTTTNGATTATGATCGCGAATTCCTATACTATAGAAATATGCGTTAAAGGAACTTGATTTTCATATGGCATAGACGGCTGTAACTAGTATGTCTAAGTTATGTTCATCTTGTTTACACGAAAACACATTCAATGATCGACCCGTATATTCCTCTTTCGCCTGTGTACCCATTTGCTCGAGGATGTGCACACCTTGCTTTTGTGAACGGGCTTCCACTCTCCGGAACCCCTTCATTTTCTTCCCCTTCGCTCTGCCTTCACACAGTCGCTGCTCATTTTTTATTATTTCATTTTATTTATATTTCTAAAATCTCCCTCCCTCGGCAGCCGTCGGCCTCCGAGCGGCGCCATCGCCCTTCAAGACGTTAGAAAATGAGCTCGTGATGACCGCTGACTCAAGGCTCTGAAAGTGCTAGATTCGGGCAGATGCAGCTGGGCGCTTAGGGGGGGAGGTTCGGGAGAAGGAAGGAGGTGAAGAAGGAAGGGGAAGAGGAGAAAGGAGAGGAGAGGAAGAGGGAGAAGGAGTTGAGGGTGCGAATAATAGTCAGTGGCTCGAATGACAATGCGAGAGAACCGCAGGAGATGGATAAAATCAAGAGAGAGAATCCGAGGAGAGAGTGAGAAAAATACACAGAGTGAGTCCAAGATGGGACGAGAGAGAGAGCAAGATTAAGAGAGAGAGGGAGAATGAGAGAGAGAGAGAGAGAGAGAACACAAACACACCGGCAAGAAAAATAGACGAGGGCGGACGTCAGCCGATCGGCGACCGGGAGCCCCAATCCGCCGCTCTATGCAAATCGCTCTTCAAATTTGCATTAATTATCGGCGTAAACGTTTATCTCATTATCATATTACAGAATTGCGGTAATAAGTCTTCCGCTCAGAAGAAATGTACCATTTTTAAAAATTTAAATCATACATATATATAATATATATATATATATATATATATATATATATATATATATATATCTATATATATATATATATATATATATATATATATATCATATATATATATATATATATATATATATATATATATATATATATATATATATATATATATATATATATATATATATATATATATATATATATTATATATATATATATATATATATATATATATATATATATATATATATATATATATATATATATATATATATATATATATATATATATATATATTATATATATATATATATATATATATATATATATATATATATATATATATATATATATGTATGTATATGCTTGTAGTACTAATAACAATGATGATAATAATAATAATAATGTTTTAATTATAATGATGTCCAAGGTAATGATAATACTCATAAATATTATTACAATAATGGTAATAATAATAATAATAATGACATTATCAATAATAATATTAATAACGATGATAAAGATTGCAACTGTGATCATAACAAAAATATTGATAATAATCATAATAGTTATCATAATAATGATAACAACAATGATAGTGATAATTATAATGACAATAACAATAGTAATAATAATGACAACAACAATAATATTAATAATGATAATAATTATAATAATAATAATAATTAATAATAATAATAATAATAATAATGATAATAATAATAATAATAATAATAATAATAATAATAATAATAATAATAATAATAATAATAATAATAATAATAATGATGATCATGATGATAATGATAACAATAATGATAATGATAAATAAATAATAATTATAATAATAATAATAATCATCATCATTTTCATGATAATGATAATAACATCAACAACAACAATAATAATCATAATGATAATGATGATAATAATAATAACATGATTTTAAGTATAACATGAATAATACTAACAATGAATAATGATAGTACTGCTAATAAAATAATAATGATAATAATAGTAATAATAGTTATTAGTTATAAAAATATCTATAACAATAATTTGCATGATCAGGATCGTGCAAATAATATTAATAATTATAATGATGTGTGTAAAGTAGGTAATAAATGCGAAACATATCAGAAAAACTCGTTGAAAAAACAGACAGATAGGTTGACTAAGACCTGCAAACGGGACCAAAAAGCGAAGCCTGGACAAAGGCGGACGCCCCAAGTGCCGCCATCACCGAGTGGCACCTGAGTGGCACCGGAGACCAGCGGAGGCCAGGGAGGAGAGGCTGATGAAGGCAAATTGTGTGATTATGTACCTGCGTGCGTGCTTGAAGGAGTCCGTGCGTCTTGAGGTTTAAATAAATCCCCGAACAGCGCTTAGCGTGTTGTGGCAATGGCTGCTCCTCTAAATGAGTGTTTTAATTGGGTTGATTCGCCATGTCCTCAGGTTCTCTTACGAGATTATATGATAACATGCAGATCATAAGAAAACACAGCAGAATACTTTACGGAGAATGTTTCTTCTCGTCGAACAAGAGGACCCGAAGATCAGAAGACGAAGAATACTGTTGATGAACAGAATAGCAAAATGGGAATATGAGATTCGACGCCCTACAGTTAAGGGCATAATTTGGCTGTTTAACAAACGCGTCTGAAAGTTTACATAAATAAGAGTATGTGCTAATGCATATATTCGTGCTGGCCTTAACTACTTATAGGAGAAATAAAACAGATCGACCTGGTTTTATCCTGATTATCATTAATTTTTAAGAGTCATATCTGTCAGCAAGTTCATCCGGGAATGCTATCACGAGGCATGTTCCCTTTATCGCGGAGTTCACTGGAGTGCGTTCCAAGGGCCCCTTCGGCAGGTCAATAACCACTTGGGGCGCTCGTCGTGTGTGTACGTGGTCTGGGATCTAAAATTCGTCCATGCTTTAATGTGTATATTCTCTGATCTCAACATACACTAAGATCTTTACGTAAGTAACAGTGAATGTTTAATGTATAAACTACTCAAAAGGACGAGGAGTTGGGATGGGCTTGTTATGTTTAAATCCTGGAGGAAAAACATTTCCAGTGTACATGACACACATATAAATATTGTAAAACAGAGACATGCACAGTGACTTGCTCTTTGTTCTCTACAGCTATTAGACTTAAGGAATGTTTTCTAATCCAAAACCTAAACGTGATTATGTCTCTCATTAGTGAACCTTGCTGCCGGGTTTCGGCAGGACTTCAGCGGCTTAGTCATTCTATCTCGTTCAGGAAATGATCATCATTTCTTAAACGGGAAAGATACGAGTGTTAACCATTAAAGAACACTGATAAGGAAATATCAGAGAGTGGCATTCGGTTGCGAAAGTTGAAAGAGTGACCAGCACCGCCTCCATGCTCTGTGGCTTACAGATGGAGTTCCTATCATTTTCCAAAGCGGGCAATACAAGATCCCACTATTAATTGTCATCAAATTAAACCCATGTAATTGGCGAAGGCCAAGGCTATATTTAGTTCCCTGTTGCCTTAATAAAGCCCAAGGATCCATATCACATAATGCAACCATCAATCACAGAAACAATTATATCTCAACATTAAAAAGCGATTAAAGTGAAATTAGTGATCCTTCGTCTGTCCCTCGTGCAGGTAAGGCCAGGTAAGGGCAGGCAAGGTCAAGGCACGCCATGGGTTATTAGAGCTGCCGACGCCTCGCCTCCCATTGGCCGGGAACGGCGGCCTAGCGTGGTCCGTCACTACGCACACTCACGCTTACACAGGCAGACAAAACACAACCTGAACACGTAATTGTGAATTCGGAAAGGCAGAAATACCCACAATACACAGAGTATTTTTATTAAAAGGACAGTGTTTTTTTTTTCTTTTATGCATGATGCAGTATGTACATGTGTGTATGTGTTTATGTGTATGTTTGTGTCTGTGCGTCCGTGTATATGTTTTTTTTTTTTTTGGCTTAGATGTGAGTTTAAAAGAAAAATGTTAAATATGAAAGAATATTTTCTTATCCCTAACGAAAGATGAGGCTGAAGTCACGGGTAAAAAATTACGAGAGGTGGAACTGCTAAATAACAATATATATATATATATATATATATATATATATATTATATATTATATATATATATATATATATATATACTGACATGTGTTCTAAAAGCAGTTTAGGTCTTGCAAAGAGAATATCAATTAGAAAAGAACATCACATTTTCTTAACAGAAAGTCAATGAAAAAAAAATGTATTTCCTACGATCTTTTAGTTTTCTTTTAGTTTCCCTCGTCCAACTCTGAAAGAAAAAAAATGGAAACCACAGTCAGAACATCACTGGTCATAGATGCCACATTCCGAATAAAGAAATTAAGAAACAATTCCCTTAAAGAACAGTAATAGACTTAACATGTAATATGGGAAGATAATAGCACCGCAAGATTTTCATATTTGAGATTGTATGCAAAAAAAGCCTTGAGCTCTCCCGGTCCCTCACGACTCCCTGCGTCCCGAGGGTTGCGTGCCGTTCTCTCCGGGAATTGCAGCTTTCGTATGCAATTACCATATTCCCGCTTTGCCCCAAGTCGTATCATTAACGTGATTTGAAGGATATTACGGTGATACTAATGGCGATGCGATTTGGAAAATGACTTTTTCCGTCGTCTTGACCCATAAATTTCATTTAAGGCTATCACGCTTAATCGGTCTTCTCTCTCTCTCTCTCTCTCTCTCTTTCTCTCGTAATCTTGCTTGCTCTGTCTCTTAATCTCTCGTAATCTTGTTCTCTCTCACTTAATATCTCTCTCTCTCTCTCTCTCTCTCTCTCTCTCTCTCTCTCTCTCTCTCTCTCTCTCTCTCTCTCTCTCTCTCTCTCTCTCTCTCTCTCTCTTCCTCTCTCTTGTTGCCTTTTGTCTTAGCTTGTCTTTGGTGCGTCGTCTTAGATTTCAAGACCCTCAAGACGCGTTTCTCCTCCCGCTGCGACGCTTAATTTCTGCCTTTAATGACCTGGTCACGGGAGAGGAGGGGTGGGGAGGGTGTGGAGGGGGAGGGGCTTCTAAGGCCGCATTGCTTGTGACGGAACCTTCTCTTACCCTGCTTTGTGGTGGTGTAAAGGGGGGGGAGGGGGATTGGGTGGCTGTGAAGCGAAGATTTTTTTCGCTGTGACCTTTCTTTAGATTTGACCTAGGTTAAGTAGCAGTAGTAGTAACTGTAATAGTGGTAATAACAAAATTATTAATGATCAGTGAAACACCGTAATGATAGGACGATGGTTTCACAAACAAAAATCCCCAAGATAATGATGAAATACATACAGAAGAAGCATGTTTATACGAGAGACTTTGGAATAATCCTGTCAGGTTTTGAACTTCGCCTCCATAACCTACAAGGAATACAACCACACACAAAGAGGCTGCATTACGCATCTTTATGAACCTCGTCTCCGTGACGGAACAGCTGCCCAAAGACGCCCGTCCATGGAGAGCCTAAGATAACATTGCCTCGAGAGCGCAACCACTGCCCAGCTCTTGGGGGCAAGGTGGGCAAGGGGTGGGAGGTGGGTAAGGGTTGGGGCATAGATTGGGTGGGCGGTATAGGGTGGGAGAAGGTGGAGAATGGACAGGATGGGCGTTAGTGGCATGAGGTGGGTGGGTAACGGGGGGTGAGGGCGTGGAGAAGGGATGGGATAGAGCCAGGGGATGGGTGGGTAGTGACGAGAAAGGGGTGGGGGCAGGGGAAGGCAGAAGGGCTGGCGGGAGTTGGTGGGATGGGTTGAGGGAGGGGCATGGGAGAGGGGAGGGGGGAAGAAAAACCGAGGCCGTTCCAGCGTCTCACACACGGGGAGAGCCGGTAGATTGATCTCCCATTAATTATTCGGCGCTGCGCTTAAAGCACTATAGAGTTCGCCCAAGAAAAGGAGGGGATTGTGTACAAAGCCGGACAACGCATGTCGGAAAAATATTCTCCCAATAATTAGACTTTCTCTCGTTATGAAAGGAAAGGCGAAGACATCGCCTGTGACGCGAAGGAGGTTTGCATTCTGGGAGTGAAATCAAGGGAGGCAAAATATGCGGCGAAAGACGGACTTTCTGACGAGAACAAATTACCTTTTTCGAAGAAGGCTTTTTTTCTTACACGGACCGGGTTCATCAACAGCGTCTGCTTAAAAATCCACAACGCCAATAAAAATGCCAGAGCAACACAAAGGGAACTGGCAAAAGGACAATCAAAGCCATCCATTCGTCAGTCAGTGAATGCTGTTCCCAGTAATTATAAACTCGACATTTCATTCTATTCAATATTCTTTTTAAACACATATGCAATATGTTCTATTAATGTATTTAGATATTCACTAATTTATTAATGACCTTCTAATTCCTTCCTAATTTCGCAGACAGGGCGCCTCCCCTGTACCCGCAAGCTCCCCCCCCCCCCCCCTCCCAGCCCGCGCATATATTACGGGAATCAATGAGCGCAAATCAGATGCTCCGACTTGCACTCGATCTCTGCCCTTTTTGGCGAGGGAGAATATGCACGTCATGCCACTATCTGTATCAAAAATGATTCGCCATTCCGGCACAAAGGAGATCGCTGCTTGTTTAGAGGGACGGCGCCATAGAAGGAGTCGCGGGAGGCCGATCTTCCATGTCTCGACTTCTGCTTACAAGGAGGAGCGGGACTGACGCGTCGCTCCGAAAACGTTCCCGACGGAAACGTTTCGAAGCAACCAATCATTGTGTCCTGCTACACGAGCTCCGCTGGCATCAGGAATGCAGAGCTGAAAGCACAGCAACTCATGAGCTAATGGTCAGCCTGATCTCGTCAGCGTTTGTGCTGACCTAAGATGAATCTCGTCAGCACACGGCCCTCCCTGGCCCGAGGAGCCCAATAAATCCGGCTGACGCGAACGCAGCGCTAAAACAACCCGGTCAGAGGCTCTTATCAGCGCTGTCAGCGATGGCCCTTGTTTACCGAGAAGCATACGTCATCGCGAGGCCACGAGAGTTAATAATTCCCGCTGGCGCTGAACAGCACCGGCCATCCGTCAGCACCCACAGGTGGCGAAGGCTGCATGAAGGATGAAGCAGCCCGTCTGACGGATGAGCCGAAGCCACACGGACACGGCTCGGCGACGTGACCGCTCGCCGGGAATCGCGTGGCCGCCGGACGCGGTCGCTCGAGTGAATGTCCGCGACGAGCATAGCGATTGTGGCTGGAGGCCAACGAGCAGCGGCGCAGCTCGGCCTTACCGCTGATTCATTCGACGAAGCGGTGACTCGCAGGGGAGGCGGGCGTGGCAGTTCACATTGCTTGAATGGCTTGCTTGAACGTCACTAAGGGATAATATGATAACGATAATGTTTTCACTTCTATTACTACTACTGGTTAGCACGATATTAATAACAATAATAATAACAATGACAAAGATAATAATGTTAATAATAATAATTTTCAGTCATAATAATGATAATGATAGCAATAGTAATAATAATAAAAATAATGATAATGATACTACTACTAATAATAATGATAATATAGATTATACCATTTATCATGATAATCCTTATAATAATGGAAATGATAATAGTAATAATGATAATTGTAATGATAGTAATAATATAGTAATAATAATAATAATAATAATAATAATAATAATAACTATAATAAGAATGATGAAAATGATAGTAAAATGACAATGATAATAATAATGGCGATCATGATATCAATGATAATAATAATAATAATAATAATAATAATAATAATAATAAAAATAATAATAATAATAAAACAATGATGATGGTGAGGATGAAGAATTATGTTAATAATAAACTAAGAGTTGTTACAAAATTAGCAATATATATCGTTAAGATTACCTTGCACAAGATTTTATAAGATTGGGAAAATAAAGCAGTCTTTTTATATGAGGTCTTTAACTATAGCCGAGCCAAGAATAAATTGCATGCCCCGTTTAGGAGAAAAAATGTCTCTATCAAAATGAGAACTCCGAGGCTGAATTAGAATAGCAAAATGTGTATTTTCAGGAGATTTCATTTAAGGAAAAGTCGTTTTTAGTCCTAGCTTATGAAACAAATATTGTACTTTGAAAATAGAACCCTCTCTCCCTCTCTTTCTCTCTCTCTCTCTCTGCACACACACACACACACACACACACACACCACACAACACACACAACACACACACACACACACAACTCAAACACACAGAATATATATATTTTCCCTTTTTCTTTTCTCAGCCCCCTCTTTTGAATCTGTTGTTGGACATAGGCCTTCCTCAGACCTTTTCCACGCCGTTCTTTATCCAATCTTCCTATATCAATGCTTTTAAACTCGCTGACTCAACAGGAACCACCTTAATGTTGCTTAAGACGTGTATCATGATGGAGAGAGGGTGAGCCATACCCTACCAAGCTGACCCAGTGCGAGTTGATAGGGCTTCTTATTGTCGCCTTTTACGTTGGCAGTTTTCTTTTTACGTCCTCCTATTCACAGGGGAATGCCTGTAGGCAATCAAAATGAAGTTCCCAGGTCTATGATAGTTCCCCAAATAACGGGTGTGGTGTTTTCCCCATCGGTGTTGGATTCAAGGCGTTCCGTATGGGTTCAGGCTGTTGACCCGTTCATGAGCATCGATCCGAGAGTTACTCATTGTTGATTTCCATACGACACACGTGCCATAAAGGGCAGACCATGCCTTTGCCTTTGGTTTTATACTGCTGCTCATATAATTAAATGAATAAACCGCTTAGGAACTATTAACAGAGAGGGTATAGACAGATTAAATTAGTTGAAGGGAATGGACACTGCCTGCAATGGAGTAAGGTAGTGAAGTTTTTACCTTAGCACAAGTAGCAAAGAAACGGGCGAGATCACCAGCATCTGTAATCGTGTTTCCTGGATGACCTCGAGATGTTCTTTCAGCTAATGTAAATCAGAGGTTCTGTGTTTGGTTCGTAGGACAGAGACGCAGCAGATGATAAACAGAGGCGGGGCAGGAGTATCACCTTGCCACAATGTCAAAATAATCAGTACCTTCATGTAGTGATTGTGTTCATGTTTAGCTTCACAAAAGTTAGTAGGTGATACCTGTAGGATATCGTATTCAGGAAGTATTTTCTTTTCTATCTTCTATCTGTGAAAGTCGAAAGCTGTGGAAGTCTGTGAATAAGGCGACTGCTTGCAAGTTTTGTTATTTTTCTCTGGAATCCAGTATGGTTAATCTGGAGATTCACCTTAGTTTCTGGTTGTATGTGTATGTATGCGGTAAAAATATTCATAAATTTAGGCACAGTTTATAATTTCATGCAGCATCCTCTCCCAGGAGTATTCAGACTACAACACTTTGAGCAAACCCTTCTTGCAAGGAAAAAAATATCAAAATAACGTATTCCATTTTTTCCATGCAAGATTGATGACACAAAAGAGGCAATATTACTTCCATTAGTTCATTTAATAACATAACGTTGGGCACTTTAAACTATTAATATGCTGAGGGGCTTGGGTTTTTATGCCTTTTTCGCTCCTTCGGGTCACAAGATGTCAAGAAGTAAATCATGGCAGTCCTCCCTCGAAGGCACTTTTTGATAAATAATCTTTTAAATTACAAGTAATCAACATAATTACAGCTTGACGCCGGTACGGTATAAATCAAGCCAATCACTTTCAAATTGCTGTTAGCACACTATAGTAAACGATGATGAATACAAACCAGTTTTTACTTCTTGCTTGGCGAATAATCCCCGTCTCATTTTTAGTCAGACTAACCGCTTGCTCGATGATTTTGCTTGACGGTTGAGGTGCACGGGGCCCCCACCCC
>NW_020869041.1:387920-390420 GCF_003789085.1 Penaeus vannamei | reverse complement strand
CGCTCGCTCTTTTAGGCGATGCTGTTCGAAAATCAGTTTCAGAAGGGCGTGTAATTTAATCACTAGAAGCAACAAGTTCCTTGTAATCAGCTAAGCATCTAATCTCTCTCTCTCTCTCTCCCTCTCCCTCCTCCCTCCCTCCCTCTCTCTCTCTCTCTCTCTCTCTCTCTCTCTCTCTCTCTCTCTCTCTCTCTCTCTCTCTCTCCTCTCTCTCTCTCTCTCTCTCTCATAATGTAGCCAACTAGGTAAATGTCCTCAATGGTACATGTGCCATCGCTCCCTTGTTACAAAGCTTAAATTCCTACTCAATTGGCTAAACGATGGCATGAAGAGATCCATAACCGATGGAATTACTCACGAAGCTCTCTATAATAGTAGTACTGATGACATAGCCTTCAGGCTGATTAAAAAACAAGAAATGTGTCACAAGGAGCCAAAATCGATTATTCGGCTATAGATAAACTAATTGCTAAAATAGACTATTAAAACATGGAAGGTAGTTAAAACATTAGTACCAAACAAAAAAACTCATAGAGATATCAGTTCAAATTCAAAAATTAGAACGTACGATTGTAATGATCTCGCTAAGATTGGATTTATATTTCTATCTAAAACATACACTTGGGAGCCCAAACTGACAAGGCTGATGAAGGAATTTAAAGCCATCAGTGGGGATAAGATTGACAAAAGGCTGTAAGAAAAGATACTAGAGCATTTCGCTCTCCATAATTCATTTGACCGTGAATGGAAAAAAAACAGAAACTTTATGGGAAAGGATGCTTTAGTAATAACGATATCTGTGTCTTGCTTAGAAATGAAATTTTGTAAAAAAAAAAAAAATTATGCGCAAATTTCACAAAACATTTCAAGTGCACGCAACCATTTGAAGAAGATACGGAGATTGAACTGTTCTGCGGCTATATTAAAAAAGTCATAGGTACAGAGAAATCGAATTTTAGCATGATACAAGGCTCATGTATTGCGAAGGCATGTAACAAGCAACGGCCGGAAACTGCGTAGGCTATTTTGGCATTGTCAGCAGGACCCTTGGAGTACTGAACGGATAACCGTTACGAATACATTAATTTCCTATTTATCCATTTATCTACTGAAGGGGGAATATAATAATAACAGTATCAACTGGATGTAATTCCAAATGTATTTCTTTGATAAGCTCATTCCTTACGCCT
This sequence comes from Penaeus vannamei, assembly GCF_003789085.1. NCBI lineage: Eukaryota > Metazoa > Arthropoda > Malacostraca > Decapoda > Penaeidae > Penaeus > Penaeus vannamei. Next base: position 389,230 of record NW_020869041.1, on the reverse strand, counting down.
TAACATTTTAACCATAAGGAACTACTGACTAACCTGTGCTCACTACCGAGATTTACCTTGAAGTCACGAGATCTAGCCACAAATGCCAAACATTTTCAAAAACTTTGAAAATAAAATTGGCTAATGGAATTTCAGAGTATGAACAAGACCTTTGTGGATATTTCAAGGGATTATGCAAATCTGAAACAGATGAAGCGGAAAAAGCTGAGCTGAATAAAATTGAACCCGGAAAAAAAGCATACACAAACACACACACACACACACACACACACACACACACACACACACACACACACACACACACACACACACACACACACATATATATATATATATATATATATATATATATCATATATATATATATATATATATATATATATATATATATATATATATATATATATATATATATATATATATATACATATATATATATATAATATATATATATATATATATATATATATATATATATATATATATATATATATATATATATATATATTATATATATATCTATCTATCTATCTATCTATCTATCTATCTATCTTCTATCTATCTATCTATTATATATATATATATATATACATATATATAAGCAATTGTTGCCGATCTGGTTGCCTCCTAGAGAAGCTCCCCGTGATTGGCACAAGGCAACAGACATCTAACTTCACACGAGAGAAGACCAAAGCGAGCAACTTCTCCATTGCTTTGAGATTTATCCGACAGAAGAGATTCATGCATATCTATTTATACATATCAAAATATACCTTGTTCATTGTCTGTATATACATATCTAGATCAGGTTTCCAATCCATGATGAACTAATGAGTAACTCTCTCTCTGCATATATATAGATATTTAGAGATGTGGGTATTAACATGCATCATAAGGTAAATAATATTTTTTCAGACAAAGGATAGCGACAAGAGGATATCATTTCCGCGAAATAAATTATTGCTACAAAGGAAGGTTTCTCGGTGAGAGAGAGAAAAAAATATATTATTTATGATAAAACCATTTACCGTTTACCTACATCGTTCATTTATCACTAAATCCCGAATGACATACTTTTCAAAGCTTCACGGCATGGTGAGCTTTTAATTGAATATGACCATGAAAAGCAATGTGTCAATGTACTTGAAATGAGGTTTATATTCGTGCTTTGACTTAGAGTATTAACCACCGACTTGGGAGTATGGAGAGAAAGGATTATCGAAAAACAAAACGAACAGAACTCAAAGTGAAGTCGAGGGATTTTAAAAGTACCTGAATGAATAACAGAGTAGACCCAGGTTTGTGATTTT
>NW_020869041.1:365420-377920 GCF_003789085.1 Penaeus vannamei | reverse complement strand
AGATAAGAAATATACATTTCTTCCAATACAATGTTCGTTTCATAACATAAGAAATATGGCTTTCTGAAAACTGCATTAAATATGCCCAGAATAATATACCTGCATATTTGGTTTCTAAACCTTTGATGTAAACCTTCTCATCTTCCATCTGATTGCTGCGTTCCTCTCGATCGCGGATGATTGGCGTTTCCCGGACGTGGTTTACAGTGATGAACAGACCAGTTTGAAGGATGCACGAGTGATGTCTCTGGCTGAGGGAAATTCGTCCTCCGAGTCTCTCTATCCCACTATCAAATCGTTTTTCTCTCTTGTCTGTGTAAGTATCTGTAAATAGAAGTTAGATATTGATATTTTCCCTTCAATTGATTGCAACTGTTTATTCAATATCTATATGATTTTTATTTATTATTATTATTTTTTTTAGTAAATACATCCTATCTTCTGTTCAGCCTAGCAACCAAACTAATCTGATCCAGCTCCTAAGCTTCTCAGATTGCCAATGGTGGCAGCAGCAGGATAGCAAGTGCAGAACAATTACTGTCTCTCTATTCCTCATTTTTGTCGTATACTGGTTTCAGTCTGCGTCGAAAATTAATATTTTTTTTCTCTCGCCTTCATTATTTTCCCATCATTTCTTATTCACTTTCGCTTACCCAGTTATTCTATATAAATTTTCCTGTCTCCCACATCCTCTCTATATGTTACTATCTTTATCTCTCCCCTCTTCAATCTCTCTCTCTCTCTCTCTCTCTCTCTCTCTCTTCTCTCTCTCTCTCTCTCTCTCTCTCTCTCTCTCTCTCTCTCTCTCTCATCTCTCTCTCTCTCTCTCTCTCTCTCTCTCTCTCTCTCTCTCTCTCTCTCTCTCTCTCTCTCTCTCTCTCTTCCCTCTCTTCCTCTCTCTCTCACTCTTTCCCTCTCTCTCACTCTCGTAATCCTGCTTGCTCTCTCTCTCTTAGACCCTCGTAATCTTGCTTTCTCTCTCTCCTCCCTCTCTCTCCTCTCTCTCTCTCTCTCTCTCTCTCTCTCTCTCTCTCTCTCTCTCTCTCTCTCTCTCTCTCTCTCTCTCTCTCTCACACACACACACACACAACACACACACACACACACACAAACAACACACCACATACATACACAACACACACACACTCACTCTTTGAAGAGCTTAGGAAATCCAGTCCCGGCCCGACAGCCTCTCCCATTGTCCCTGAATCTGGGTGTGTCCTGATTGATCGCTGGAATTCTGCTTTAGAAATCGTGTTGATGATCTCAGATGGAGCTCGGCCGGCGTCGCGATCGATATTTCGTCGTGTGTGCGCATTCATGTATGTATGTCTGTGTACGTAACTATTCATGCATTTGAGTGTTAGTGCGCGCGCGCGCGTGTGTGTGTGAAAGAGAGAAAGAAAGCATTTTGTTCATTTTTGCATCAACCATATCGGGATTAATCGTTCAGTATGATTCACATGTATCTTATCTATGTATCGTCTATCATATATTTCTCTATCATTGATAAAACGTACTCTATGAAATTGATGCAGTATTACAATTACTGGAAAAACCTACTGGCCTTTCAAAAAGCCAGAAGCCATATTTTGCTACTGGTTGATAAATATTTTAATTACTATTGGCATTGATATTAATCTTAAAATTGATTTTAACAGCGATATTATCAATGTTTGTGTTACTAATTACATCCATTATGCTAATAATATTAGAAATAGTTGAAATAACTAAGCTATTAATGATACTAATGGGTGGGTGCTTCACGAGCAGGGTTAGCCTAATGCAAAAAAAAGAGAGCAGCTCCGCATAAGTCTCCCCCTGCCATTTCACAGCCCCTCCATCATCGAGACTTCTGCAGTGCCTCCTCGTGGCCTCTCATGGAAACTGGGAACCTTGCGGTCCCAGGCTAAACTGTAGGGGATCTTGGAGCAGCGGGTGGCCCCAGAGGTAAAGGGTCATGGCCCACCAGCATGTGGACACACCCTGGCCCTGTACTAATTCCTGCCCCTAAGCCCCCTGGGGTTAACGGGAGGCTCAGGGGAGGTAAGCCTTGCTAGTCCTCCTCCCCCTAGATATAACCACTCGTTAGTGTTTCAAATAAATTGAAAATCTGGGAAGAGGGGAAACGCCCCTCCCATCCAGCAAGTGAGGTGGGCTGTGGGCCCCGTTGGGAGGGTGATTGCTGGGGCCCCACAAGCTTCACTCCGGGCTGGCAGCTGGCAGCTCGGAGTGAAGTTTGTGGGGAAAGCCGTAGGGACCCCACAGGTGGATGATGGATCCCGCAGCCCCCCACCCCCTTTTATATGGGGCAGCGTCGGCGGGGATAATGCAGGTAATGCAGCCAAGGAGATCGACCACATACTCGTTAGCACTCGTTTGAGGATCCTCCAGAACTACAGGGTGTATAGGAGTACCGAGTTCTGTGGTACTTCAGGTACACTTCAAAACCCGCCGGCAGTCAAATGACCACCCTAGGGTGTTTCATTTGGACAGACTGAGAGAGAGGAAGTGTGCCTGGGGGTTCTCTGGACGTTTTACAGCGCTCGACAATTTGACAGACCCTGTACTTCTGTGGGTTACCTTCAAGCATGAAACAGTTGATGCAGCTCAAGAATCGATTGGTGAATGCCCGAGAGACAGAATTTTATCTCACAGGAGACACTGGTCGCCACAGATGTGTCATATGGCTCGTTTGACAAGGGATCGGGATTTGCACTGTTCTCAGGTGCGCAGTCATCGGTCACTATTAAGAAGGGACAAGGAACAGTTTATTAGGAGTCTTGTTGATGAAGTCGAATGCCATTTCTCAGTATACGACTTTCGTCCTGCATACCTAGCCCTGAGAAAGCTGAACTCCAAGCCCTCTTCACAGGTGACAGCAGTTCGGTTATTAAGTGGCCAGATCGCCTCAGATCCAGCTGTGGTGCGGGAGTATTTGGAGCTGTTGTACCAGGTTGACCCACCAACAGTTAACTTGGATGCAGGGAGTGCCGAGATTACGATGCCAGACCCACACATCAGTGAGGATCCACCCTCCCTAATTGTCGTTAGAGGGCGATCTCCAAGCTGAAGAGTGGTAAAGCAGCAGATATCTGTGGCATTCAAGCTGAACTGTTAAAGGCTGGTGGTCAGCCTATGGTACAAGGGTTACATGCTCTCCTGGCTGCCATCTGGCGGTCCGGTACCGTTCCTTCTGACCTTTTGAGTGGTGTTTTCATCCCTCTCTGGATGGGATTGCAGCAATCACCGAGGCTTCACACTGTTCAGTATACCAGGCAAAGTTCTCGCCCACATCCTTCTGAGACATATCAGAGACCACTTACTCAGGTACTAGAGGCTGGAGCAATCCTGATTCACCCCTGTTAGCCCACAATAGACTGTCGTGACTTTGGGCATGGGCTGCTTGCAGCCTACATGAACCTCAAGGTGTTCGATACAGTGCATCAGAATCACCCTGGGAGATCCTGAAACTGAGAGGAATTCCAACAAGGATTTTTGGACCAATAGCAAACCTATATACTGGTACTGAAAGTTCTATAAAGTGTGGAGGGGGCCTGTCGAGCTTCTTTCCTGTTAGTTCAGGAGTGAGGCAAGGCTGTGTCCTTGCACCAACACTTTTCAACACTTGCATGAACTGGATACTGGGCAGAGCTACTGTTCAAAGTCATTGTGGAGCAACTCTGGGCAACATCAAGGTTACTGATCTTGATGCCTTTTGTAATAGGTTCTTGCGCCTTATCATAGGGTACTGTTGGCGGGACCATGTACCCAACCAATGGTTCCATTGTGAGACTGGCATAAGACCTGTTACCTGCACAATCCGTGATCGCCAACTCAGGCTATATGGCCACCTAGCTCGCTTTCCTCAGGATGATCCTGCCCATCAGGTTGCCTCTGTGCGAGACAACCCTGGGTGGAGGAGACTTGTGGGGCGACCTAGGAAGTCGTGGCTTGGGTAGATCAAACAACCCTGCCTTAAAGAGCTCGAGAAAGGAGGAGTCCCTGCCTAGCGGCTTGCCATGGAGAACCCTGCTAGGTTAAAACAAAGGGAGGATGAGGCTTTGCGCCCACGTCCGCGTTAGCTACTGGATGATGATGATGAATGACGACGACTATACGACTATACTTGATGAAGATGATGATAATAATGATAACGATAATAATAATGAAAATAGGAATGTCAATATCAATGATGATGATGCAGACATTTTTTTTAAACAATAATGATAATGATAGGAATAATGATGAAAATAATGATAGAAGTAATGATAATAGTAACGATAATGATAATGATGATAATTATAATCAGGATAGTAATAGTAATATTAATAAAAATGCTGATAGTAATGATAATTAGAATAATGATAATGATAATTAGTAATAATTTCAAAGATAATAATAATGATATGATAATAAAAACAATAATAACAAAAATAACGCAAATAAAAAGGACAATAATGATGATAAAAATTGTAATGATAATGATATAAATGAAAATAATGCTAATAATAGTTACAGTAATGATGATAATCATGATAATGATAAAGATAATAGTAATAGTAATAATAATGATAGTGATAATGATGATAAGAGTAATAATGATTATTATTATCATTATAATAATAATAACAATTATTATTATTATTATTATTATTATTATCACTGTTATTATTATTGTTATTATCATTATTAATATTATTATTACCATCATTTGTATTATCAATATTAATATCATTATTACTATCATTATATCAAAGATGATGATGATGACCAAAATGATAATAACGATGATAATGCTAATGATATTAATAATTACATTATTATAATTATCATTAGTCTTGTTGTTGCTGTTATTATTATTATGATGAGGATGAGGATGAGGATGATGACGATGGCGACGACGACGATGTTGATGAATAACAATGATAATAATACTAATACTACTGCTAATAACAATAATAATAATAATAATAATGATAATAGTAATAATAATAATAATAATAATCATGACTGTAATTATAATGATAAAAACTATAATGATAATATCAATGGTGATGACGACTTGACGATAATAGTAATGATGATGATGATAAAGCTAATAACAGCAATAATAATGATAATAACAATAACAAGGACTATCATGTTAATGATAATAACAATAACAATGATGATAATAATATGATAATATTTAAAAAACAATTATGATAATGATCCTTATTTTGATAATAATGATGATGATAGTAATAATAAGAATAGTCATAATAAGAATTATGATAATCATAATCATCATCATAATAATAACAATGATAATAAGATGAGTAAAATAAGACCAACAACAACAACAACAAATATTTGTAATAACAATAACTATAAATCCTCAGAGAGCGCATACCTCCGCCAAAGCAATAGGGTCACGTATGCAAGAGAATATTTACACTCTCTCTCTAAAGTAGACCAATGACGTCCTTAAATCCTTAGCGAAGATAATGAAGGTAATGATGATAATAGTAGTTACCCTTATTGCCTTGGTAATAAGGGTAACTGATGGAATCATTAGAAAAAAAATATATATATTTAAAAAAGTTAGCTAAGACACACCTCTGGCAAAATCATGGAAATCTGTTCATAACTAACTTTTCCTGTTAACCAAAAACAAACAAACTAACTAACTAACGCTACCAAAACATAACGTCCGTGGCGGAAAGGATAATGATGATAATAATGATATTATAATAATAGTTACATCGAGAAAAAGATCATTGCCATTAATGTTATCGATATTAGTATTATTGCTATTGTAATTATCATTATTTTGTTATCATTGCCATTGTTATTATTATTATTATCATTACTATTATTGATATTAATATTGATTTTATTATAATCACTGCTATGATTATCATTACCATTGTTTTTATCCTCATCATCATCATTGCTATTATTCTCATTAGGAAGAGGATGGGGGTGAGAGAAGGATGAAGAGACAAAAGAAAGAGAAGGAGTAGAAGGACCCGATGTGTAAGGGCAAGAAGGGGAAAGTAGGAAACTGGAGGAGGGGAAGGGAAGGGGAAGGAGAGCAGCGGTGAGAGAGAGGAGGGGAGAGGGAGAAGGCGGAGGGATCGGAAAGGAAAAGAGCAGGAAACTAAAGAGGGAAGTAAACGTAGAGAAAATATGGGGGAGACGAGAAGGAGGGAACAGGAGGGAACGGAAGGACGTGGACCAGAGGGGGGGGGAAGGAGGGGTGTGACCCGAAGGAACAAGATTAACGAGGCTCATTATCCTCCTCGGCGGGCAGGTAATGATCCAAGTTTACACCTGAAGAAAAGGCGCGCAGTCCGGCTCGCTCCCAGGACGGCGACGTCGGCCCGCGATGATGGAGCGTCCGTGAACCTCCCGTCTTCACTCTTTTTTACTCTCCCCTTTCCAACCCTCTCCCTCTCCTGTTGCCGGTGTCCAGCTCGGAGCGTGTTCTATGTAAATGCCGACATCGTTACGTCACGTCGGATCAGGGAGGATCGCCTGGCTGACGTCGCCGCCGGCACGGGAGCCGCCCTTCCCTTCGCGAGGTCACGGAAGGTCACGCACGCCGCCATATGGAGGTTGCTTAGAAACAAGCACGGGGTCATGAGAACCACGCAGTGCAAGTGCTACGGATTAATGGGTGATCTTGTTATTTGGATGGAAGGATTTTTATGCTACTCCAAACAAATAAGTTGTAGGTTAGATAAGTAAAAAAATTACTAAAAAAAATCACTTGAAATTTATGTGTCTATATACAGCATCGTATATATAATATAGATAGATATATAGATAGATAGATAGATAGATAGATAGATAGATAATAGATAGATAGATATATTATATATCCATATATATGTATATATATATTATATATATATATATATATATATATATATATATATATTATAATATATATATACACACACACACACACACACACACACACATATATATATATATATAATATATATATATATATATATATATATATATATATATATATATATATATATATATATATTGTGTGTGTTGTGTGTGTGTGATATATATATATATATATATATATATATATATATAATATATATAGAGAGAGAGAGAGAGAGAGAGAGAGAGAGAGAGAGAGAGAGAGAGAGAAGAGAGAGAAGAGAGAGAAGAGAGAGAGATGAATGAGAACAGGTAGATATGGATAGGGATGTAGAAATCCGTTCATTAATATGTAACGAAAAGAATCCCAATGACCACGAGGTTATTGTGACTAAACTGGAGTGATTCAGTTGACGCGAATATGTTCCTTGGAAACACGAATATTAATGATACATTTTCCGGGCGCTATTCCCACCAAGAAGCCAAATCAAAGGCCGGTCTCACTCGAGTGCGCGCGGCTTAACGTCCTGTGACAACCTGTGAAGTCTCCTCTGCTCGCACCATCAATAAATTAAGCCGTTTCGACAACGCAAAAGCTCTTGGCACTACAAGCTGTAGCCTTTGCAACCTGTTTAGCTTTACGACCACGCAGATCTCACCCTCTCATTACAACGTCTACAGCAGTGACGTCTACCTCTACTATTGCTACTTACTGCAACTTAAATGGCAGTTCAACTTCCCCTAACAGCTGGAGTACCTTTTTTTCTTTACCTTTTGCGTTCATGGTATAATGAGGTGTCTGCGATTTGTATGGAGAGGAAATTTCTCTTCAAAGTGGTAATTGTTTATCTGCTTTGTGCAGAAGAGAAGGGACTTACAATTCCTCTTTCATGCTGTGAATGGACGGGAATTCCTTTAGGTTCGCGCGAGTAATTAAGCCATATTAGTTGGTTAACAGCACTACATCTATAATTACCGAGAACTATTCAAGTGGCCCTTAAAATTTCTTCTTAATGAAGTCTTTCTTACATAAATGGAAATTACTGAAACGCATCCTTTCGGTTTATTCATATTGGGAACTTGTAACTTTTTCTTTTACTGTTATCTTTTTCCAGGATATTTTTTTATGATATGCCCTAAGAGTAACCATTTGAAATTCTTATTCATATCAAGGCAAGGGGCAAATGTACCTCGCATGATATTTACGTAATCGATAAAAACGCTAAGCAGATTTATACCAATTTCCAGAAAACAAGAAACTGTGCAGACCAAGATGCCTGATGTTTACTGAATGAATTCTAAATGTTCAGTTATGCCGGAAGCGTTTGTAAGCATTTTCATAAATTTAAGCCTGGGAAAAATGTCATAAAGGACGCTTGCAGACAAGACACACAGTGAGGGACGGACAGACAAGTGTAATTATGATTTCTCTCAGTTTAATTCAGGAAATCTAATGACGGAACTGCACTTATTGCTTGAACTTCATTAGACAGCATGTTCAGCGTATCGTCAAAATAAACAAATTATTTATTGTAATATTACTCATATAACCCCCTTTTATTTAACATTTATTTTTCCTTATTCTTTTCCCGCTTATGCTTCCCCCGTTTATAATCATTGTGTTATCACAAATGTCACAACTTTTATAAGTGTTGGTCTTGATTTCACCAATTTTGATGTCATTGCTACTTCCCTACTGCTATTATTATTGCTGTTGTTATTAATGTTATTAATGCTATTATTATATCATAGTCATTATCGTTGTTGTTATTATAATTATTATCATTATTATAAATGTATATATATATATATATATGTATATATAATATATATCTATATATATACATACATATATATATATATATATATATAATATATATATATATATATATATATATATATATATATACACACACACACACACACACACACACACACACACACATACATATATATATATATATATATATATATATTATATATATACACACACAATATAACATATACATATATATATATTATATATATATATATATATATATATATATATATATATACACACATATATACATATACATATATATATAATATATATATATATATATATATATATATATATATATATATATATATATATATATTATATTATATATATATATATAATATATATATATATATATATTATATATATTATATATTGTGTGTGGTGTGTGTGTGTGTGTATAGATATATATATATACAGATATATATAAGTATACACACACACACACACACACACACACACACACACACACACACACACACACACACACACACACATATATATATATATATATATATATATTATATATATATATATATATATATATATATTATATATATATTATATCTGTATGTATATTTGTAGAAAAGGGATGAATGAGACTTACAAAAGATGTATTTGACCGATTTCGATTACGTCTTCATCAGAAATACATGTATTTCTAATATCCAGTCTCATTCATACCTTTTCTACATTTGTTAAAATGGATACGGTTCATATATATATATATATATATATATATATATATATATATATATATATATATATATATATATAGATAGATAGATAGATTAGATAGATAGATAGATAGATTAGATAATATAGATATATATATGTATATATATATATATATATATATATATATATATATATATATATATATATATATATATATACATATATATATATATATATATATATATATATATATATATATATTATATAATATATATATATATATATATATATATATAATATATATATATATATATATATATATATAATATATATATATATATATATATAGTTTAGCTTAGTCGTATGATGTAGACTATGCTTAATCCTCATTTCGGTAATTTTCCTTCGAATTAAGTAATCATACATTTTGAATTTTCATTATGACCCTTTGTGACTCGTGCACTATGAACAACCTTGTTCGTGCCCTTGACCCGCTGTTTTTCGTTCTTTATTTATATCTACGTGAAACTGCCAAAGGAAGTACAGACATCCTTCGGTCTGTCCTTCCCTTAAAATTACAGCAATGTTCATGCAGCCGAGCTGAGTAGGACACGGAGAGAGAGAGAGAGAGAGAGAGAGAGAGAGAGAGAGAGAGAGAGAGAGAGAGAGAGAGAGAGAGAGAGAGAGAGAGGAGGGGGAGGGTAGGGAATAAGGTAGGTATATGGAGAGAACCTTTATTCGAGTGATTTGAATTGTTTTGATAACGGCTTGTTGGAAATCGATTAGTGGTGGGCTGTAACTAAAACAACGAAGGGAAGAAGAAGAAAAAGAACAAACCGAAGGCTTTTTCGCTTTAGTTTCTTAAGGACTTGAAGAAACTTACGCTGAAGAAGCAATAAAGTGTAAAGGACATCGGTTTGTGCGCCAGTTTTCTTGTCCTTCCCTTCGTTCTTTTATTCGCAATCAGCGCAAAGCAAGAAGGGTTTAGCTCAAGATGCCACCAGAACCTATATGGTAAGAATAGTAAAACTGATAATAATAATAATAACAATAAAGCGATAACATCAATAACAATGATAATGATAATAATAATAATAGTAATAACAATAATAATACGCTAATAATGATAAATTATGATGGTAATGATATTGATAATGATAATGAGACAATATTATTGGTAATAGCAACAATAATGCTAATCACTCTTATCACTGAGCGTGATCCCGCGTCCCCAGCCTGGGCCCAGGGCATTACCATAAACAGGCGCCCAACACGCCCTGGTCGCGGCGAGGGCTTTCTCGGCGTGGGAGCGCCTGTCCCTTCCCTCGGCTCTCTCCCAACGCGGGCGTCCTAATGCGTTTGTCGTGTTCCGCGCGCAGCGGCGGGACGCGACTGGTGGCGGCAGTATATCATTATGCCTTTTGGCGACGGGCGCTTTGCCCGACATGGCCGCCCGGGCGTGTCATACAGAAGTAAATATTAATAGCTACAAACAGAAGCGAGCGGAGTGAAAGCGGGAAGGCTTCGGCTCGGGCGAGGCGAGACGTCGGGATCTGGGGACGCTTGCAGGCATGTGTGCTTTCAAACATTGCGTGCACACACACACACACACACACACACACACACACACACACACACACACACACACACAGCCATCAATTACCTATACACACGTGGGTGCGCGCGCGCGTGTCCGTGTGCAAAAAGGTGCCCGGGCGTGCATTCACATCGACTCGGCCAACAGTACTACACCATTAGCACATCAGTTGGTCAATAAACATTACGTGTGTAAACACTCGACGAGAAATGGTCTTAACTCCTGCGAATTCATTAGTTGGGTCTCGATCCAACCGAATGCTTACTGACTTCATTTCCGATACATGTGTATGCATCTGCTTGCTCTATTTGGTGTGTTACTGTTTATGAATTAGATACAGTGCCTAAATGCAAATATTTGAAAGATTTCATTCACGCATATGTACGATATCTAAATGAAATAAATAACAAAATAGGATCAGGTTATGACAGGAAATTTTTACACAATGTCTAATAAAACAAGTCTTTCTGAAGATTCTGCAATTAAGACGAAAGTTACTATGTGTACGGACACATGTATTAAGAAAAGCTTGTAAACACAATTGCAGCTTTTTCACGACGACAACCACCGCGGACCTTCATCATAACTGTATCAAAATAGTTTATGTTCATGCCGGGCTTTATGAGTACTTGCTGGTCCTTGTTTTCTCTTCATTTTAAAATTCTTGTCTCGGGCATTCCGCCGCAGCCCTAAGCACACTCAGCAAACTCTCGTACATCTAAAAGTGCCACACATCATGACGCTGCATTCACCAGCCTAATTAACCTATGCCCACCTCTTCGAAGTCCTTTCCTTTACAGATACTAAACCGAGCAATGTTGCAACCTCAGAAGCTGGGCAACAAAGGCCAAATCGTGGACATTAAATGCTCAAACTACAGCAATGTACGATTATCACAGGAGTATTTGGGAGTCGGGCATTATAGCCTGGCGTTGGTCACGGAGTTATGGTAATTAACATAGTCTACCCTTGAAGCTTACGTTTTCGGTGTCTCGCCTTGCATATACAACGAGACGCAGGGTTTACATAAAAGTGAAAGAAACTCCATTGTGTGTCAGGGGTCTATCTCATAATGGACGTTGTCTTAACCTCTTACAAGGCTTATGACTTTTATGGGAAACTAAATATTTAAACATATGTAGAATCAAGATATCATACGTAAGATCTCGGAGAAACCGTTCGCCAGTTGTTTATGTTTTTTTCTTTCTACCACACAAGGTAGAGAAAATCCATATCTATCGCAATAGCCAGTTGTTGCAATTGTTCTCCCTTGCAAGAGAGGTGTTCAGACGCCTCAACCGAGGGGGATTTCGAAAAGCCATCCACATCTCAGCTCACATTCAAGGCACAATGAGCACCGGGATTTTTAAACCTCAAAGTTACGCCACGAGGAGAAAATACTCCAAATTGCTGGCCAAAGTGTGCCGAGTCATGTCGATAACCCAAGGCGCATATAATTTGCCACTGATTATATAAAGGAGGCTGTATTATCTCACTAAATTTACTGCACTTGGA
>NW_020869041.1:352920-357920 GCF_003789085.1 Penaeus vannamei | reverse complement strand
GGAAATGTCTTAGCATCCAATTCTGCTCATCAGTGGAGTCATAATCACTTCAGTGTTTAATCTGAAGTGATTATTCAAAATTAAGTTTTGAATCACCCTTGATTCAAAACTGAATTTTGAATTTGTCTCAAGTAGTTTCATCTAAGTTAGGTATCATTCGCATGTGCAGGAAGATTTATGAAGATGACATCACTCATAGATCTTTGTTTCCTCTTATTCTGCCTCATTTTGAATATTGTTCTCCTGTGTGGCTATCTGCTGTAGAGTCACATTGAAATGACTGATTGATCGTTCTTTTAATTCCATTACATATTTCCTGCCTGACTCAAATTCGGACATTGGGTCATAGGGACATTGCGACTCTCAGTCTTATTCAAGATTGGAATCGATAATTCATATCCCCTCTATAGGCTTTGGAGTAAATTGCCTTTAGAGATTGTAACTTCTCCGACTCTCGATAAATTTAAAATATCAGCTTATATATTTTTACCACGTTTATAACTGATGATTTTCTATCTTCTTTCATATTTAATTATGTTTTGACTTATTCAATTTTTACCATATTATTAATAATGGTGATGATAATGACAATAACAGTAACGATTGGAGTATGATCTGCACGTGTTTCGATTTTGACAACGGGCTCTGTGCTCGAGTGTTTTTTTTTTTTTTTTTTTTTTTCTATTAATCAATTTATTTTCTTTTTAACCTCTGCATGTACGTTAACATATGTGATAGTCAAGAATGTCAAAGAAATGTGTGTACCTATATTTGCGGAGATACACAAGTGCTTGCTTTTATTTATCGTTCTATTTATTTGCAGAGCTGCCCTGTAACTACAACCTGGAGTCCCCCCAAAGAACTGAAGATCGTTGCCGCTGAGAATGCGGTTCCTCAAGGCTGTAACTTGTGGCCCTTTCTGTTTCTTTTCCATTATCTTGTTGCCACTAAACCGACTGTTTGATTAACCGATGAACTTTGAGTCAACAACAATTTGTAGCAAGTGAAAGGCACTGACTGACCGGCTCAAGCCACTAGTCCTAGTCATTAAGGCTTGAAAAAAATAGATGTACAGATTGACAGGTAGGTCGATGAACAGAAAGATTGGTAGGTATAACGATAGACTGATACAGTACATAGTATACAAGATGATATATGTGTGTATAAATGTGTGTGTTTGTGAGCGTGAGCGGCTGAATGAGAGAAAGGGGGAGATAGCTATAGTTAAGTTACGTTTTATTCTCTCTCCTTTCCCCCTTTCCTCACTCTCTTTCCCTTTTAGTGTTCTTAATTTACCTTCTTTTCTTCGGACCTCAGCCTCCCACTCCCTCTTCTCTTTTTCGCAGTTCCTTTTTTGTTTATTTCTTGCACACTTTCGCTGTCTAAAATATGTTTGATTATTTTTTTTTCTACCATTAATATTTCTCTCCAACCTTCCGCACTGTTATCCCTGCAACTTCCTTTTGGCTAAAGCCATGGCCTTGATTTGCTGAGCATTATAAGTCCCAGGAGGAGGGTTGCGTCGCATTCTCTGTTGGGCTCTCTCTCTTTATCACTTATATTAAGTATTTACCTACAAGCCCAAACACGTATATACATAGATATGTGTGTATGTATATGTATATATATATATATATATATATATATATATATATATATATATATATATATATATATATATATATATATATATATATATATATATATATATATATATATATATATATATATATATATATAATATATATATATATATATACATATATATATATATATATATATATATATATATATATATATATATATATATATATATATATATATATATATATATATATATATATATATATATATATATATATATATATATATATATATATATACATATATATATATATATAATATAATATATTAATATATATATATATATATATATATATATATATATATATATATATATATATATATATACAATATATATATATATATATATATATATATATATATATATATATATATATATATACTTATCTATATATATATATATATATATATATATATATATATATATATATATATATATATATATATATATATATATATATATATATATATATATATATATATATATATATATATATATATATATATATATATATATATATATATATATATACATATACATATATATGTACGTACAGATACGTATAGGAATAGGTTCCAGAGAATGAGGATCTCTGGATTCTGATATCAACGCTCCAACCCGCATTGGTGAACCTGGTATAGCAATATCGTTACCCTTGTGAACACCTGCTGGAGGATCCTTCTGAACTGCAGGTTTACAGGAATACCGAGTTCTGTAGTACTAACCATAGATTGATCGTAGCGACACTGCTAGTCCACTTCAAGTCCCCCAGTCTCTCCAGTGGCCACTCTAGTGTGTTTCACCCAGACAGATTGGGGGAAGAAGAGTTTACACATAGGTTCGCTAAATCAATTTCTGCTTAGTTAACAGTGCTTGAAAACCTGGCAGACCCGGTATCCCTATCGGATTCCTTTAAGCGTGAAACATTCGATGCAGATCAGGAGTCCATGCGTGTTGCATGGGTTGTCTGAACGGCAATCGGGATTTGCGGCGTTCCTTGGTGAGCAAGGGTCGGACTGACAAGAGATAAGGAGCAGTTCATCAGGAATCTTGCCGAGGAGGTAGAAGGCCATTTCTTTGTAACGACCTTCGTCCTGCCTACCAAGCCCTGAGAAAACTAAACTCCAATCCCTCCTCACAGTTGTCTGCAGATCGTCCACTGGATGGACGGATCATCTCAGATCATGTTGGGATTTGTGAACATTGGGCTGAGCAATTGTATCGGGTAGACTACCCAGCAATTATTCTAGATGCGAGCGATGTCATAATCCTGTGCCTGATCAAACCATCAGTGAAGATCCCCCTATCCTGACTGAGGTTAGGGAAGCGATCTCTTAGCTGAAGGGTGGGAATGCTGCAGGCATGTGCAATATCTATGCTGAACTGCTAAGGGCTAGGGGTGAGCTTGTGGCAAAGGGCTTGCATACTGTCCCGGCTGCCATCTGGCAGTCTGGTACCATTCCCCCTGACTTGTTGAGGGGCGTGGTCAACCCTCTCTAGAAGGGGAAAGGGAATCGTTGGGAATGTGGTAACTATCGTGGCATCACACTGTTTAGTATACCGGGCAAGGTTTTCACATATATTCTTCTGTAATATATCCGCAACCACCTACTAAGGCACTAAGGACCTGAGTAATCTGGATTCACTCCTAGCAAGTCCACAAAAAACCATGTCCTATCACTTTGAGTCATAGTAAAACGTCGTCGTTTGCTCACAGCTTTCATCAACCTCAAGGTGTTTGATTCACTGCATCATGAATCGTTATGGGAGATCCTGAGACTGGGGATTCCGATACCTATCATTAGTTTCATAGCAAACCTATGTATTGGTACTGAAAGTGCTGTAAAGTGTAGTGAGGGCCTGTTGATCTTCTTCCCTTTGAACTCAGGAGTGAGGTAAGGCTGTGTTCTTGCACCAACGCTTTGCAACACTTGCATGGACTGGATAATAAACAGAGCTACTATTCAAATTCAATTTGGAGCAACACTGGGCAATATCAAGGTCACGGACCTTCACTTTGCCGATGGTGTTGCCATTCTATCTGAGTCTCTGGAATCTCTGGTGGCAGTTCTTGATGCATTCAGCAATGAGGCGAAGCTCTTGGGCTTATGGGTCTCCTGGGCCAAAATCAAGATCCAGGATTTTGAGGGCCCACTAGAACCTTTTCATGCAATACGTACTTGCGGCGAGGACGTTAAAGTCACAGAGAGATTTACATACATATATACATACAGTGTTCATGTCTCTTGGCTGTCAGACCAGGAAGTCAGTAGACGGATTGGTCTGGCAGCAGGAGCCATGAACTCAGTCAAGAAGAGTATCTGGAGGTGCCAGTACCTATACAGAAGGACTGAGTTACGAGTCTTTCAGGCATAGATATTGCCAATTTTGCTTTATGGAAGCGAAACCTGGACGCTATCTAATTCCTTGGAGACTCGATGCCTTTTGCAACAAGTCCCTACCCTGAAACATGGGATAAAGTTGGCAGGAGCATGTGTCCAACCGACGACTCCACCGTGAGACTGGCATGGGACCTGTTATTTGCATAATCCGTGGCCGCTAATTTACGATGCTACTTTACGATGTCTGATGATAAAAATTCTATTACTTTGATAAAGCAAAGGGACTTTGTATTACCTCGATAACAACAATAACACAAATGATACAACAAGAGAAGACAAGCAATATGAATCTCCCGCCCGCTGGATCCACTTTTTCGTTCGGTCCCTAGACGCTCGCCCTCCCCCCTCCCCACTCCTTGCCTCCGTCTTCAATTGCGCTGGTAATTAGCAGATTTATAAATGCATTAATTATGGCTAATTACTCCTTAACTGGATTCTGGCGGAATTAAATGCCTGGAGGAAATCGCAATTACCAGTCCACTTGTTGCGCAGAAGGGAATTTAAGCCTCGGATTGGCCAACCGAATCACTAATTCATGAGAACAGATACGAGTGCGGATTCGTTTTTCAGGCTAAATACATACCTCGGTAATGGAAGATTCCGGCTTCGCGAACCGTCAGCAAACACATTGGCCGATTACTTATGCAAATGTTGCCTGGCTTTTTTATGCTTGAAGTTTCTCACCTAAATCGCCCTTTTCCTTTTCTAAGGAATGGACAGCAGGGAGGCTTTCTAAAGATGAATTTCCATAATTTTACTGTTGGTGCCATTAAAGGTGCGATTTGGCCGAAGTCTTCATTTGATGCGCTCATCGCCCGGCGGGACGCGAGCCTTTTATTTCTGTTGCAAAGAACATAGAGACATGCGTGATATATATATATATATATATATATATATATATATATATATATATATATATATATATATATATATATATATATATATTATGTATA
>NW_020869041.1:347920-350420 GCF_003789085.1 Penaeus vannamei | reverse complement strand
AAAACCGTCATCCGAGGCCGCGTCGTCGTCCAGGGCGCAGGCGCAGGAGAGGAAGGGCGAAGGGGCTCGAACCGGAGGGGGATGAGTGGGAATGCTAAGGGCTTATGCCTTTAATTGTGCACGCAAATAGTTCTGCTCCTGCACGTGTATATCCTTATATACATGCATACGTTGTTACATAGACATACATTGACATTCACACCCACTCATCTATATACACAATTAATAAGTAAATGAAGAATTAATTTTTCACAAACACACACGTGTGTATGTATATATATATATATATATATATATATATATATATATATATATATATATATATATATATATATATATATAATATACATACATACATAATACGTACACATACATACGTACACACACATATATGTGTGTATGTGTATGTTGTTGCTATGATGCAAAAAAAAAAAAAAATCAGCGTTATTGTTTTCACAGTAAAGCATTTTTCTATCTTTTTCTTGCATTTTCTAATAAATTATGATCTTCAATTCATATCAATCGTGTCCACAACAGCGTGTACACTAAGCTGTGTGTGTGTGTGAAGACATATAAACAGGATTGACTCAACCGCCATGATACGTACAAGCATAACACGTCCCTTCCCAGGAGGTCCCCCGGCGTCAGGAGGCCCTCCCGGCGCCCCGGGTCCCGCCTGACGGGGACGATCTCGCCAGCGCCTCCCCAACGCCGCGCGGGGCCGAGGGGGAGCCTCAGCGTTCCGAGGCAGCGGCCGATGCACGGTGCCGTCTCTCCAGTAAAGAAGGAGAAAAGAAGAAGAAAAACGCTCGCTTCAAAAGGCTTTACTGCAGCGAGAACAGCCCTCGGAGGAGCCGCTCGCCGCGCCGGCCGAAAGCAAGGTACTTATTTAATGCCCAAGCCGCTACTTGGCAACTTATCATCTCGCAGCCATCTCGCCGACGACCATTCGGTAGCCAATTCGGGCCTGGTTAAATATCAAGTAAATCGGGGCTTCAGCAAACAAGCCTGCAATGCAGTACCTCTTCCCGGCCATCACCTCCGCAGGAGCGTCGGGAGGGAAGGCGAGAGCGGGAAAAAAGATGCATTAAATGGAAATTTACAGGCTGGAAAATATGTAGCGAGTGGCCATTACCCGGACACAGGCGTCCATTATCGAAATAAGCGAGAAGCAAAGCACCAATAAATAAACACCGGCAGCCGCGTCCGCCATTAGCAATAATCACCTTATAAACGAGACGAGGCGAATTGGCCCAATCATGGAGCCCTTTGTGCGGAGGCTCCTTCCTTTTCGCTAATTATATGCGCAGTCAGAACTCTTAGCATCAAATTTATAGAAATTCCTGCAAGATAAATTTTCGACTCCCACTCGAGAAGAAAGAAAAAAGTATATAATAAATAAACAAGAAAAAAATAGAGAGAAAAAAACTCGCAAGAGCCTCCAGCAACACACACCTGTTTGTAAGAGTTTGTTTTTAGTGGCCGCCGCTGCCAGAGAAACGTCATTAAAGTGTCACCAAGGATGCTTCTCCACTTGAAAATAATAGAGTAATGCCTCTTAACGACATCCCTCGGGTCCAACAGCGCTGGCAAGTGCATCGCTTAAGCTCACATGTTCTGCTCTCGGCGATCCATAGTTATGCGGGGAAATTATAGTCCTACGCTGGTCAGTGGCTCGGCCCTTTCTGGCGTTTATTTTCCCTTTTCGCTTTTTACTTGCTGAACATAAAATGAAATACACAACCGCTCATCCCGAGAGATGAGTGGCGAAAAAAAGTCTAAAAAAAAAGGAATTTCATTTGATTTAAATTATATTTCGTTGTCTTTCTATACATTTCATCTTCCTTAATATACTTCGACAGAGTCAAAGACCACGCAACATGACAGTAATCATAATAATATTTATGCTCGAAGAATATTCTCTCTCTCTCCCTCTCTCTCTCTCTCTCTCTCTCTCTCTCTCTCTCTCTCTCTCTCTCTCTCTCTCTCTCTCTCTCTCTCTCTCTCTCTCTCTCTCTCTCTCTCTCTCTCTCTCTCTCTCTCTCTCTCTCTTCTTTCTCTCTCTCTCTCTCTCGACTGGAATGCCGTCTATGCAAAGTAACAGGCTTGACATGGTAAGGTTTCAGAAGGTGTGGAAGACAGCTATAAACACTCTGCCCCCCCCCCCCTCCTCCCCTCTTCCTCCTTTCACTCCACAGAAAGTTTGTCTTCGAGTTGGGCGAATACTAATATGAAGGATTAACACACACACACACACACACACACACTGTGTGTGTGTGTGTGATATACAGACACACATGCACACATGTGTTTAAATGATTACTAATAGTGTACATATGGCTTACTGGCGCTTTTTGTCACATTATCCTTATCATTGGCATCAGCGGCAATGACAGTGCTTTAAGTGACCTTATCCTTTTCAGTTTGACTTATAGCGTCTGTGGTTCATGTATTCTTTATGCTCTTGTTATTGTTCGAAAACCTTTAGATGTTTCTATAA
>NW_020869041.1:325420-327920 GCF_003789085.1 Penaeus vannamei | reverse complement strand
CAAAGAAAAAACAGCAATAAAAACAAAACAAAACAAAATATAAAAAAAATACCAAAAAATGAAAAAAAACAAAGAAAAAAACAGCAATAAAAACAATAAAACAAAACAAAAAATATAAAAACACCAAAAAAATGAAAAAAGAAAAAAACAACAATAAACAAACAAAACAAAAAAAAAAATAAAAAACACAAAAAAAACACCAAAAAATGAAAAAAACAGAGAAAAGGATTCATTGTAAGGTCAATAAAAGGTGTTGACTGACTGCACGCGCGGACTCGACGACCTTCTCTCGGACTCTGACAGCTGGAGGACTCGTGTGGGACGCTTCCTTGCTTAGTATGGGGCGGAGGACTTGTTTCTTGTTTGTTTTTTGTTTGTTTGTTTGTCTTGATCTTGTTCTTGGTCTTTGTGGTTCTTATTTTGTTCTTTGTTTTTTTTTTCTCTTGTTTCTTGTTCTGTTTGTTTGTTTGTTTGTCTTTCTTGATCTTGTTCTTGGTCTTATTTTGTTCTTTGTTCTTGTTCATGTTTTTTTTCTCTTGTTTCTTGTTCTGTTTGTTTGTTTGTTTGTCTTTCTTGATCTTGTTCTTGGTCTTATTTTTGTTCGTTCTGTTTTTTGTTTTTGTTTCTCTTGTTTCTTGTTCTGTTTGTTTGTTTGTTTGTTTGTTTTTCTTGATCTTGTTCTTGGTCTTATTTTGTTCTTTTTTGTTTTTGTTTCTCTTGTTTCTTGTTCTGTTTGTTTGTTTGGTTGTTTTTTCTTGATCTTGTTCTTGGTCTTGTTTTGTTTGTTTTTTTGTTTTTGTTTCTCTTGTTTCTTGTTCTGTTTGTTTGGTTTTCTTGTTCTTGGTCTTTGTTCTGTTCATGTTTTGTTTTTGTTTCTCTTGTTTCTTGTTCTGTTTGTTTGTTTGTTTGTTTTTCTTGTTCTTGGTCTTATTTGTTCTCGTTCATGTTTTTTGTTTTGTTTCTCTTGTTTCTTGTTCTGTTTGTTTGTTTGTTTGTCTTTCTTGATCTTGTCTTTCTTATTTTGTTCTTCGTTTTTTTGTTTTTGTTTCTCTTGTTTCTTGTTCTGTTTGTTTGTTTGTTTGTCTTGATCTTGTTTGCGTCTTATTTTGTTCTTGTTCATGTTTTTGTTTTTGTTTCTGTGTTTGCTCTTGTCTTTTTTTTATGCCTTTCTTTATTCTTATTAGCGGGACTCGTGGAACAAAAAAATAAGAATCACTATTCTCTCCTTCTTTCACCCTCCTCTTTCTACCTTTTCGTCTACCTTTCGTCTCCCTCTTTCTACCTTTTCGTCTCCCCTCTTTCTACCTTTTTCGTCTCCTCTTTTCGTCTCCCTCTTTACCTTTTCGTCTCCCCTTTTCTACCGTCTACCCTCTTCTCCCTCTTTCTACCTTCGTTTCTCCCCTCTTCTACCTTTTCGTCTCCCCTCTTTTCTACCTTTTCGTCTCCCCTCTTCTACCTTTTTCGTCTCCCCTCTTTCTACCTTTTCGTCTCCCCTCTTTCTTTCTTCCTTTCCCATTCCCTCTACCTTTCTCTTCCCACTCCGCCACTCCCTCTCACTCCCAAATCTTCCTTAAAATGCCCTCCTTCCTTTCCTTTTCAAACCCTGCATTGCCCCTCCCACTCCCCCCCCCCCCTGCACACGCGACTTGTAACAAATCGTTGCTTTTAATGAATACTTATATATATATTATATGTGTATGTGTGTGTGTGTGTGTTGTGTGTGTTGTGTTGTGTGTGTGTGCGTGTGTGTGTGGTGTGTGTGTGTGTGTGTGTGTGTGTGTGTGTGTGGTGTGTGTGTGTGTGTGTGTGTTGTGTGTGTGTTTGTGGTGTGTGTGTGTGTGGTGTGTGTGTTGTGTGTGTGTGTGTGTGTGTGTGTGTGTGTGTGTGTGTGTGTGTGCGTGTGTGTGCGTGTGTGTATTCGAATACTGACCTTCCTTTCCATGACTTCTATTCTATTTGTTTTATGGAATCATGGAGGTGTTCAACACGATGAATTTTTCAATAGATTCCCTAAATTCCATAAAACTATCAATACGAATGAATTTATTGATACCATTTATATCATCAAAACATACAGTGCAAGTACAGTTTAACTTTCAATACGATGAATTTTATGACCATTTATAAAAATCGAAACAGTAAGTACAGATAGGACATGAAAGCGAGGTATTCAGCCATATGATTGAAGCTCTTCATACATCTAACATCGATATTTTCTTAAAATAAAAAACCCTCTCAATGCTCTATGCGTTTGTAGGCTTGTAAAATGTTGAAAATTATAAACCACCCCTTACTCTGGAAGCTCTAAAAATTGAAATCTACCATTGCCCTAATCCGTCCTTATGCACACACTGTAGCCTTATATCGGGAGGGCTATCAAGAGATAAACTTGAACCACTAAACAAGGCCCATAAGCGTGTTATTAGAACACTTTTGAGGCTAAGAAGACATGACCACACCAACGGCAGTTATGAAAGGCTTAGGTTATCAAAACTCGAAG
>NW_020869041.1:312920-317920 GCF_003789085.1 Penaeus vannamei | reverse complement strand
ACATATATATATATATAGTATATATATATTTATATATAATATACATACATATGTATGTATCAATTCATATGTGTAGATATGCCGATATCTATACATACATATGCATAAGTGTATCATATCTTTGTGAATATGCATAATATGCCGCAAAAACCGCCTCGAGGGACACGTCCAGCTGGATTTGCTTTGATCCAACAGTTATTGTCGATTGCAAAGATATTCTATTTATAAAAAAAGAGAGAATTTATTTGTG
Source organism: Penaeus vannamei (assembly GCF_003789085.1). Taxonomy (NCBI): domain Eukaryota; kingdom Metazoa; phylum Arthropoda; class Malacostraca; order Decapoda; family Penaeidae; genus Penaeus; species Penaeus vannamei. Next base: position 317,670 of record NW_020869041.1, on the reverse strand, counting down.
TGTCGCTTTGCACCACAACGTCAACCGCTTTATATGTGGGAGCATATCATTTTATTCATTTGATGAGCGTGGGTGAGCTGTATATATGTGTTGGGGTGTGGGGTTGTGTTTTGTGTGTTTTTGTGTAGTGTTGTTGTCTTGGTGTTTGTGTATGTTGTGGTGGGTGTGTGTCGGTTTTGTATGTGTTTGTTGTTGGTTCTTTTGTGTCGTTTGTGTGTGTGCTGTGTGTGTGTGTTGTGTATTGTTGGGGTTTGTTGTGCTTGTGTGTGTGTGTCTTGTGTCTTGTGTGTGTGTGTTAGTGTGTGAACTGGTGGTTTGTGTGTGTTGACAGGTGTGGAGAGGAGGCAAGGTGTTGTGTGAGACCAGGGTGGTGGGCGGAGGGAGGAGTGCATGGTATGCCCCTAGGACAGATGAACCGTTCGTGAAGCATGCTGTATTGTGTGTGGCTTTTGTATGTATATGTTGCGGTAAAGCAGTTTGATGTGTGCATTAAACGTGCATTGCGATCTATACAAATAAACTATATTATCCCTCTGGACGAAACACATAACGAAATTCATTTCCTCCCCCCCTTCCAACCCCCCCCTTCCCCTCACCCTCATCCCCACCCCATTCCCCCTCCAACCCCCCCTTCCTAACCCCCTTCCCCCCAAACCCCCCTCCCCCACCACATTCCCCCTCACCCTTCATCCCCACCCCATTCCCCGTCCCTACCCTCCCTCCCCCCTTCCCAACCCCTCCCTTACCCCCCTCACCCTCATCCCCACCCATTCCCCATCCCTTACCCTCCCTCCCCCTTCCCAACCCCTCCCTTACCCCCTCACCCTCTTCCCTACCCATTCCCCCTCCCTTACCCCCTCCCCCCCTTCCAACCCCCCCTCCCAACCCCTTCTTCCCCCTCACCCTCTTCCCTACCCCATTCCCCCTCCCAAAACCCCCTCCCACTCCCCCTCACCCTCCCCCTCACCACATTCCCCCTCCCTTACCCCCCCACCCGCCCACGAGCCCTGCAGCTCCGCCGTGTGCATAGTAAATACAAAGTAATCCCAATACAGTAATTAAAATGAATCTTGATCCCGCTAATAGCATCGCACATACAACCCAATGCTAACGCATATCAATCAGGGAATTATCATATATTCCATCATTTTTTTTTTTTTTCTAATTTTGACTCGTGATGCGACAACCCGGTCACGCGCGCACCTACACCCCTGCTCGTGGAGTCTCTCTGATTGATGGCCAGCCTGTGACTTAATTGATTGGTTGACTGGCTTGCCGATGGGTGCGGAGCCGAGTCAGAGGAGATCTGAGGTGAGGTGGCGAGAAAAAGGTTCTAGATGGCTTCTAATTGGTTTAGAGGCTTCTAATGTGTCTAGATGGCCTCTAATGTGGTCCCGTTGGTTTGTTGGAACCTGTCTAGACATGTTTGTGTTTATGTGGTATGGTGTGATGTTTTTTTTCTCTCTTTCTCAGTCGATTTAATCTGCCTTTATACCTTCTCTCTCTTTTTCTCTCTCTTTTTCTCCTTTCTTCCTCTTCTCTTCTCTTTCTTCTCTCTCTCTCTTCTCTCTCTCTCTCTCTCTCTCTCTCTCTCTCTCTCTCTCTCTCTCTCTCTCTCTCTCTCTCTCTCTCTCTCTCTCTCTCTCTCTCTCTCTCTCTCTCTCTCTCTCTCTCTCTCTCTCTCTCTCTCTCTCTCTCTCTCTCTCTCTCTCTCTCTCTTCTCTCTCTCTCTCTCTCTCACACACACACACACACACACGCACGCACGCACAACACACATACATACATACACACGCCCCCAGAAATACACACATACAGATGTGCGTTCACAGACACACGCACACAAACCTATAGATATGCATTTTTCTTCGTGTATCTTCATTTGCGTGAGATGCACGTATGCAACATCTTTTCGTCTATATCCTGTATGTTTTACTTTAGAATTATAAAAAAAAAATAAAATTACACGCAAATCATAATTCTTAACATAATATCCTTTGCATGTTATAATATACGTTTAAATGTTTAAGGTTTATGACTGCATGCTAAATCCTTTGATGAAAATGTAGTATTTCAGTTACATTTTGATTGACAGACACTGATGTATGATAATTCCCAAAACCAAAAATTATACAGCGAGAAAGCGCCTCTTGCAATTGTCCAACAGGCAATTTTCCTAATAAATACAGACTTGAACTACATGTAGACAAACGTGGTGTATTCCTGTTACATGCACGGTTGTATTTATAATGATATAAAGGTAAGTTTACGGTACTTTACTTATTCTATACCTAGACAAACATACAGTATTCAAATTACATTACTTGTATCAGGATAGAATAATATAATAACATAATAATATAATAACATAATAATATAATATGATAATATAATAATGAATAACGTGTATGTTGCTACGAAATACAGAAGACTGAAGCCATTCAGAACGACAGACAAGGCTACTACAAAATCCCATACGCGGTGAGTATTTATTATTTATTTTATTATCTATTAAAGAGAATTATGTTAAGAATTATGAGTAAGGTATCCACGTGATGCTCAATGAATAGACATATTTGAATAGAAGTTCCTCCCATGATGGTCAGTTAATAGTGAATAAATATTTACCCCTTTTCCTGTCATTACCATTAATAGACATAGATAGTTCTCCCATTATGTAATAGAATATTACCCCTTTCCTGTCATTACCGAGGCTGTGCTTTAATAGAACATATCTGATAGAAGTTCCTCCCATTATGTAATAGAATATTTACCCCTTTTCCTGTCATTACCGAGGCTGTGCTTTAATAGACATATCTGAATAGAAGTTCCTCCCATTATGAAATAGAATATTTACCCCTTTTCCTGTCATTACCGAGGCTGTGCTTTAATAGACATATCTGGATAGAAGTTCCTCCCATTATGTAATAGAATATTTACCCCTTTTCCTGTCATTACCGAGGCTGTGGTCATTAGGTCTCATTTTCTGCTGTCTGGGGAGGCTGCCGACCCATGCTGTTATTGCTGAACAGATGGTGGTTTCATATAAATGCTGCGCTGTTTATATGTCGTTTCTCTGATCGTTCTACCTTCAGTATCATTGCAGATTTCCAGGAAGACTGATTAATGCGTAAGAATCCAAATATTTTTGAAGAATTGTCTGTTTGGAAGATGTAAGCCTTTGAGAGTAATATTAATACATTTATTTCCATGAATGTTACGATTTATATAAATATGAAAGGTGAACACATGATATAATTACATATATATATACATATATGTATATATATATATATATATATATATATATATATATATATATATATATATATATATATATATATATATATATATATACATATATACATATATATATATATATATATATATGGATATAGATATAGATATATATACATATTAACATATATATGTTGTGTGTGTGTGTGTGTGTGTGTGTCTTTGTGTGTGTGTGTGAGAGAGAGAGGAGAAAAGAGAGAGAAGTATGAACTGTCGCCATTGGCTGACAGGCTTTCGGAAGAACCAGTTCTGTATTAAAGACAAGAATAGACCAATTGTGCTAAAAAAGAAGAATTTACAATCAGTGCATCTTATCAGCAGTCACATACACACTTACACACACACGTTCATTCCCCACACATGCTTCTTCTTTCCTGCCCCCCCACCCCCCATGCTTCTCTTCCTGCACCCCCTCCCCCCATGCTTCCTTCCTGCATGCTTCTCTCCTGCACCCCCCCATGCTTCTCTTCCTGCACCCTCCCCCCCCCCATCCTGCCCTCCCCCCCCCACGCTTTCTTTCCTGCACCCCCCCCCCCTCCATCTCCTCTAAACGAAAAAATCTTAAATAAATAACCGAGTAAGCTTCTTTGTCGTGTCTTCTAAGCCAGGTTCTCGATAACAGGTCAACTTGTTTGAAACATGTACTTCAGTTAAGGTTTTGACAGTTTCTCCTAGGAAATAATCCTGACTTTTTTTCTTTTTTTTTTTCTTTTTTTTTCTTTTTTTTAGATCTTTATCCTTGTCGCTCATACTCATCTTTTTTCTTTTTTTACTTTATCATTATCTTTATCTTTGTCTCCGTTGTTCATCTTCTTTTGTCTTTATTTTTAATTTTATCTCCACTTCATTTTTTTTTTTTTTTTTTTTTAGATCTTTATCCTTGTCGCTCATACTCATCTTTTCTTTTTTTTTTTTACTTTATCATTATCTTTATCTTTGTCTCCGTTGTTCATCTTTTGTCTTTATTTTTAATTTTATCTCCACTTCATTTTTTTTTTTTTTTTTTTTTAGATCTTTATCCTTGTCGCTCATACTCATCTTCTTTTCTTTTTTTTACTTTATCATTATCTTTATCTTTGTCTCCGTTGTTCATCTTCTTTTGTCTTTATCTTTAATTTTATCTCCACTTCATTTTTTATCTTTTATCTTTATGTTTATCCCGTTAATCATCGCCTTTTTCTATCTTTATCTTTGTGTTTATCTCTGTTGTTCATCTTTGTTTATCTTTATCCTCGTCATTTATATCCGCTCCTTCATCGCTTTATTTTGATTTCTATCTTTATCTCCGTTGCTCATCTTCGTTTTTTTCTTTCTTTCTTTCTTTCTTTCCTTCTTTCTTTCTTTCTTTCTTTCTTTCTTTCTTTCTTTCTTTCTTTCTTTCTTTCTTTCTTTCTTTTTTTTGGTTGTTTGTTTCTTTATCTTTGTATTTAAATCCGACGCTCCTCTTTTTTCC
>NW_020869041.1:290420-292920 GCF_003789085.1 Penaeus vannamei | reverse complement strand
GACAAACAGACAGACAGAGACAGAAACGGAGAACGAGCGAGCGAGCGAGAGAGAGAGAGAGAGAGAGAGAGAGAGAGAGAGAGAGAGAGAGAGAGAGAGAGAGAGAGAGAGAGAGAGAGAGAGAGAGAGAGAGGAGAGAGAGAGAGAGAGAGAAGAGAGAGAGAGAGAGAGAGAGAAAGAGAGAGAGAGAGAGAGAAGGAAGAGACAAGAGAGCGAGAGAGAAAGGAGAGAGGAGAGAGAAGAAAGAGGACAAACAGACAGAGAAAGACGGGAGATAGGCAGGCCGAAAGACAAAGACAGAGGAAGAGATAGAAGAAAGCAGAGCCAGAAACAGAGAATAAGAGAAAGACCGATAGAGAAAACGCACTCAAAACACACACACACACACGCACACACACGTACAAACAGCCTCCCCCCCCCCCAACCCCACCTACTAACGACACAGCTCTCGAGAGTCCGCGACCGCCCACCGCGAGCGAAATGCCAAAGTACACGGCTCTCAAGCGGACTCTCTCGCACTGCTCTCGACATCTGATTCGGGTATGTCGAGAGGCCGGGGGTTCGGCGAGCTCGTGGTGCGGCAAAGAGGTTGGGAAGTGAGAGCTCGGGATTGAACCTCTTCGGGTTGGGGTGGGGGGGGGGTTCTGGGTGGGGGGGGGGTTCTTTGGGGGTGGGGTGGGGGTTCTTTGAGGGGTGGGGGGGGTTCTTTAGGGGTGGGGTGGGGTTCTTTGGGGTGGGGTGGGTTTTTTTCAGGGGTGGGATGGGGTTGGGGGTGGGGGGGTTCTTTGGGGTGGGGTGGGGGTTCTTTGGGGGTGGGTGGGGGTTCATTGGGGTGGGGTGGGGGTCCTTTAGGGTGGGGTTTTTTTTTTAGGTGTGGGGTGGGGTTTGGGTGGTGGGTTCTCTAGGGTGGGTAGGGGTTCTTTAGAGGTGGGGTGGGGTTCTTGGGGTGGGGTGGGGGCCTTTAGGGTGGGGTGGGGGGGTTTTAGGGGTGGGGGGGGTTCTTTAGGGGTGGGGTGGGGGTTCTTCTTAGGAGGGGTTTAGGGAGGGTTTGGGGTAGATTGAGAACCCGGAGTTTTCCGAGCTGTGAGGTTTAAACGGAAAGGGTGGGGTTGGAAGTGGAGGGGTGAGCCGTTCCGGGGGAGGAGGGGGGGGGGACAGTTCTCAAGGCGGAAGGGGTCTTTGGTCGATTCTCTGAGCTGTGACAAGGAGGAGGTTGGGGAAGGAGGGTGGAGGAGGTGGGGGAAGGAGGTGGAGGAGATGGGGGAAGGAGGGTGGAGGAGGTGGGGGAAGGAGGGTGGAGAGGTGGGGGAAGGAGGGTGGAGGAGTTGGGGAAGGAGGGTGAGGAGGTGAGGGGAGGAGGTGGGGGGGATTCTCCTATTCCCCTTTTGCTCTCTGTACTCTTAGGATCAGAGTCTGTGTGTGTGTGTCTCTTCTTTCTCTCGCTGTCTGTATCTCTCTCTCTCTATCTCTCTCTAATATATATATATATATATATATTATATATATATATATATATATATATATATATATATATATATATATATATATATATATATATATATATATATAATATATATATATATATATATATATATATATATATATATATATATATATATATATATATATATATATATATATATATATATATATATATATAATATATATATATATATATATATATATATATATATATATATAATATATATGTATATGTGTGTGTGTGCGTGTGTGTGTTCCCACTCCTCAGTCATTCAATATCTCGTCTGAGCTCATGTTCCCAAGTAGGCATTCGCCTCGGTCAGATGATAAGCCGGCGTAACCTTAGACGCTGACTGAAACCCTTGCGCAAGCCTCCGAGGGCGGGGAAAAGAGGTGGAAGATCCCGACGAGGAGCTCCTTCCGGGGAAAAAGGTGGAAGATCCCGACGAGGAGCTCTTCCGGAAAAAGGTGGAAGATCCCGACGAGGAGCTCCTTCCGGGGAAAAGAGGTGGAAGATCCCGACGAGGAGCTCCTTCCGGGGAAAAGAGGTGAAAGAGGTGAAGATCCCGACGAGGAGCTCCTTCCGGGGAAAAGAGGTGGAAGAGAGAAAAGACGAGAGCTCCTTCCCGGTAGAAGTCCCGACGAGGAGTCCGGGGAAAAGAGGTGGAAGAGTGGAAGATCCCGACGAGGAGCTCCTTCCGGGGAAAAGAGGTGGAAGATCCGACGAGGAGCTCCTTCCGGGGAAAAAGGGGAAGAAAGAGAGGTGGAAGATCCCGACGAGGAGCTCCTTCCGGGGAAAAGAGGTGGAAGAGAGAGCTCCTTCCGGGAAAAGAAAAGAGGTAGAAGATCCCGACGAGGAGCTCCTTCCGGGGAAAAGAGGTGGAAAGAGGTGGAAGATCCCGACGAGGAGCTCCTTCCGGGGAAAAGAGGTGGAAGATCCCGACGAGGAGCTCCTTCCGGGGAAAAGAGGTGGAAAGAGGCGGTAGAAGATCCCGACGAGGAGCTCCTTCCGGGGAAA
>NW_020869041.1:277920-282920 GCF_003789085.1 Penaeus vannamei | reverse complement strand
TTCTTTTTCCCTTTTCTTTTGAACAAGGAACAAATGAACATCTCAAACATGTTATAAGGCTTCTGTATCTCCGGTATATGGAACGATATGATTTATATCTATATGATATTTCTGTTGATAAGAAGTACTATATATGTGCGTGTATTCATAGTGTGTGTGTGTGTGTTTGTGTGTGTGCATATATGTCGTATACATACACATACACCCACACCCACACGCACCATATATTTACTCGTATATACGTCTGTGTGTGTAAATTGTACATGTGTGTGTGTGTCTATGTGTGTTTGCTTGCGTGCTTTCCTTTGCTTGTGTGTACACGTTGAAGCAGTAATTTCACTGTGAAAATGTCAGACTGAGCTTTGTCTTTGGCGCTGTTCCAACCTTGTTCACTTCCCTAACATTTACCTTATAGATTGCACAGGGCAGTCACCTTACAACTTCCCGCATACATCAGTTCTATTTGCATAATAAAACGCATACCATAGCCATATTTGCATAATGCTACACTGTACACAACATAGACATAGTTACCTAATACTCTAGCCTCCCTGAACAACGCCAATAACATGAACGGCGCAAGAACACAACAACAGGGGAACATAAAACACGGGAACACATTATCCTTATAGCGAATAGAATAACGTCAGACGCTATACAATTACAGAGCTCGGGATGCTATTCAGGCAGGCACGGACACTCATTCGCTGTAACACAGGATAGCACATGGGGATAAAAGAGAACATTGCAAGTGAACTACAAAGGACGGTACTTGAATGGTACAAAAAAAATTATTACGTGGAACTAAGCTGTTTGAGGGATTATGTTTGTGATTTTTTGTTCTGTTTTTGTTTTTTTTTTTGCTGTTGCGATCATAGTAGCGATTATGAGAGAGGACCGTTTGATGCTACGATTGATTTTGCATCAGTCGTATCTTTTGCAATTTGTTTGCGTTGTAAGTACAATGCAAAAAAGGAAGAAAAATCTCACCTAGTTTGTTTTTGTTTTTTGTTTTTTTTTTATATGCGTACACACCAGAACACACACACACACACACACACACACACACACACACACACACACACACACACACACAACACACACACACACACACACAACCCTCCCTCCCGCAAAGCAAAATCGAAATTAGCGGAGAGTTTCGCGAATAACTCTGCAACACTGCAACCTCCTCCATCCACTCTCCATTATGATTCCAGCGACGGTGTTAATGGTTTAATCTGTGATGTAAATCGTAAGCCAAACAGGTATTAAGTGATAATTGTAACTTAATGCATATGCTTGATTAATTCTTATGATGTACGATGACAATTTTTGATTATGCAATTGAAACTTTGCGTAAGAAATTATTACTGCTAATGAGCTTACTCGCATAATTGTTATTGATGTTGTAATTATTATTACTATCATCATTACTCTCATCATTATCGCTACTTTTACTATTATCATGACTATCATTAGTAATATTATTATTATTATTGGCGCTATCATTATCATAATAAGTAGGATTATCGCTATCATAGTGATTTTTTCAAATCACTATTGGTATTATCATAATAATTATCAGTATTATCGTTATCATCATTATTGTTATCATTGTCATCATTATCATCACTAACATTATCCTCATTACTACTTCCATCATAACTACTATTATCATTACTATCTAATCATCATCTTTGTTATTATTGCTATTATCGTCATAATCATCATTATCATTATCATCACCGGTAGTAGCAGTAGTCTTACCCACAATCATCACCATTGCTATCACCATTACAACCGCCCATACGCCCACTCTCCTGATAACCCACCTCACCAAACCCTCCCCTCACCCTTCCCTCCCCTCCCCCCCCCTCATCCAGCCCACCTCACACACCTCACCCTCCTCTGTCATTACACATATGCACAACCACACACATTCCAAGCACACACACACGCATTTCCAACATTCCAAGCACACAGATTCCCAGAGAACATATTCCCAACTACACAGATTCCAAGCACACATTCCAACTACACACATTCCAAGTACACAGATTCCAAGCAGCACATCCAAGTCACATCTACATATAAATATTAGAGCCCACGTTGCCACACTATTTCGTGATCGGTTTTATTATCACCATCACTTTTTAAGGACAACGTGTTCGGCGAACCGAACGGGATGCGGGATGTTCGTAATTTGGAATGTGCAATTACACCGGACACGAATAGAGATGCGGTTTACATTACGGGGTTAAGCGGGAGGTATTTCAAGCTCAACACATTCGCAAGTTACATAGATTCCAATCACCACAAGTTCCAAAACAGCAGATTCCAAGCCACAGATTCCATAGCCCACACATTCTCCAACTGTACCACGCACTCACAGCACTAGCTATGATACAGATATATTTCTCACGTAAGCATCGGTTATCCATATATCGTGGTCAGAAGACGCGAGCTTATTCCCACTCCACTGTTAGACGAGAGACATTTACGCAGTTGACCAGCCCTATAGAATCGACTAGCACTGTACTGAGCATGGGCGTTATGTACTCGTTAAGATGCGCGGATTGACTGTGACAGTTTATACTAGAGCATGCTCAGGTATTTTAATCACACTTCACGGCGTTACAAGAAGAGGAGTCAGTCAAGTTATTATAATATCGACACCACTCTTTTTATTATTGAAAGTTAGTCAGCAATGTTGAAGACAGTGCACGAGGCACTACGTGCATATTTAAGGTCACCCAGTGGTGAGGAGAGCGAATGTGGCACGTGATTGAGCAGATAGCGCATCATATTCGATTATCTGTAGGACTGTTAATCAGTGGCAACACATCCAAGCAAACAACATTCCTCCAAATACAGCACATTCCAATCACAATCATTTCCAAGAGCACACATTCCAAGCGCGCAGATTCCAAATACACACATTCCAATCACATATTCCAATCACACATTCCTCCAAAATACACATTCCATAGCGTGCATAGATTCCAAGCACGAACATTCCAATCGCGCAAGAATTCCAAGCACACAGATTCCCCAAGCACACATTCCTCCATACAACACAGAATTCCATAGGCACACATTCTTTTGAGCCACATTGCCTCCAATCACAGATTCCAAGCACACATTCCAAGCACACATTCCTCCAAATACACAGATTCGCAAGCCACAGATTCCAATCACACATTCCAAGCACACATTCCAATCACAACATTCCTACTCCAAATACAGACAGATTCCAAGCACAACATTCCAAAGCACACCGCCCCTTTCCGTAGATCCGCAACAGTGCAATACGACCCCCCTCCCTTCTCCCCTCCGCCTGCTCCTGGCGGCGCGGCGCTGCCTAGACGCGGGCCGCTGCCTACAGCTCCTGAGAACCGTGTATATACGTCTCTTTTCGTAAAACTGGAGCGCTCATCAGCCCTCCCGATCCTTTGTGTACTAAGAGGTTATCCCCACTCAGAATCTTATATGGTGATTCGAAGAGAGAGAGAATGGCGTTAGATACATACGTCGTGTATCCCAACCCACGGGGGCGCCGCCACGTTGGCTGCGCTCTCGATCTCTCTCCGCTTCCTTCCGCCTCTCTATCTAGCTATCTGTCTATCTGTCTGTCTATCTGTCTGATGCTATCTATGCCTGTCTGTCTCTTCCCGTTCCTCTCTTTTTCTTTCTGCTCTCTTCTTTCCTCTGTTCTAATCTGCTATCTCTATCTCTCTCNCTCTCTCTCTCTCTCTCTCTCTCTCTCTTCTCCCTTCCCCCAATTCTCTTGCTATTATCTATATATTTATATCTATTTCTGTATGTGTGTTCTATTTTCTTCTCTCCCTCCCCCCTCTCTCTCTATTTTAACCCTTCTATTCATCTGACTGTCTATCTCCTTTTCTCTCTCTGATTCGAAGAGAGGAGAGAGAGAGAGAAGAGAAGAGAGAGAGAGAGAGAGAAGAGAGACTGGAGAGAGTGAGGAGAGAGAGAGATACGAGAAAGAAATGAGGAGATGAGAGAGAGAGAGAGAGAGAGCGATGAGAAAAGAGAGAGAGAGAGAGAGAGAGAGAGAGAGAGAGAGAGAGAGAGAGAGAGAGAGAGAGAGAGAGAGAGAGAGGAGAGAGAGAGAGAGAGAGCTACTGCAGTTCGCTACACAAGTGGTTGTAATAGTAATGAAACGATAATAGTAAAGAATAAGAGTAAGAGTAAGGGGAAAATAGGACGAAAAATAGAAGAAAAAAAGAAGATAGATAATCAATAACAATAATGATAATCAAAAAGAGAAATTCTCATAGAGTGGTTTAAGTTCCGCATCTCTCAGTTACTTGGGATAAACTGGAGAACAGCTGTTCCGTCGACAAAAGACTTCATTCCTCTCTCCCTTCTGCTTACTAAACCTATTATCTTATTCCCTTAAGCACAAATCACGTAAAATAAACCCCAAAACACCCTTCCCTTTTCCGCCATTCGCCACGCAACTGCACCCGGCAATAGGCAAGCCAGATTCCCAGTGAAACCTCGAATATACATTCACTATATGTACAGTACACTCGGATATCTTGCGCGGTTAGAGGGGAAAGCGGGAGGCGCAAATAGTGCATCTATTAACAGGAGATTCTTCCGTCTGTAAAGCACAGTCACAGCGAGAAAGGAAGCGAGAAAGGAAGCGGAAAAAAGGATCAAAATCATTATAAAGTCTGAAAAGGGGGGATCCAGTCTGGTTCCAAATCCCAATGTTTTAGCGTTTATTGCGCCGGAGTTTCGTACGATTCCTTTCCCGCGCGTTCTGGCGATCGTGTTTTGTTTTCTGTTTCGTTTTTTTTTTTTCTTTCTTTCCTCTTCTTCCGTTTTATCTCGCTTTCATTTCCCTTTCCCTCGCTCAGTAATCCAGATTAGAGCTTCCAGTGAAGTAACAGACATAAAAAAATGAGACAATGAAAAGAAAAAAGGAAAACTATTACTGCATTATCGTTGTTGCTTCCGAATACGAAAGCAGA
>NW_020869041.1:255826-263326 GCF_003789085.1 Penaeus vannamei | reverse complement strand
GTAGAGAATAGGAGAGAGAGAGAGGAGTGAGAGAGAGAGAGAAAGCAGAGAAGAGAGAAGAGAAGAGTAGAGTCTTATAGTATAAAATAGATACGATAGAAACAGATAAAGCAGATAGATGGGTAGACTCACACAGCAATCACACAGTACACACACCCACATCGCACACACACACACACACTACACACAGATCTACTACTCACAACATCCAAACATATATTATATTAATTCTGTTATGGTATATATTATGATTATATATGTAATGCTCATGTTATATATATTATATGTATGTATGTATGTATATATAAATGTATTATATATATATATAATTATCATATTATTTATTATATATAATATATATATAATATACTATATAGTATATATTATTATACTAATATAATATTTGTAATAATCTATAAATGCTATACTCTATATATCCATAGATTGTATGTATATTATATATATATATATATATTATATATATATTATAATATAATATATATATATATATAATATTGTCAGCACGTTTAACACTACACACCGATACACAGCCACACGCTGGCACACACTACACACACACACACATCCCACACACATCACCGCATATTATCTTAACTTCACGTCACACTAAACATCATCATATTATTTTATCATTATCGTTATCAATAGTCTATGGATATATACTAACTTTATATTATTGATGGTTTATTATTTTGAAAAGATAGTAATACAGCGAATTATCATCATTTACCTTATTGTTATCATAATTCCAGTCCAACATATGTACATTAATTATCCTTTATTCACACACACACAACTCACACACACACGACATCATACATTCACACGACACTCTACACGTCACACACACATAGTTTATAAATATATATTTAATTTTTTATTAGCTAATATAATACTATATAATTATATCTATAATATTATCTTGTTGTATATCTACATATTTAGTTAGATGAACTTAGATAGAGACCAGAGAGCAAGACAGATGAATAGATAGGTGTGATTTGTGGTAGATAGATTAGGGAAATAGATAGAAATAGAGAACAGACAAAATATATATATATATATATATCATATATATATAATAACGTATATATATTTATTATAAGTTTATTCATATATTAACCTATATATATGATATATATATTACATAAATAGCATACTCACTGTCATATTATCTATTTTAAATATAATATATATAATATTATATATATATAATATTATACATATATATTATTAACTGTATATAATTATATTGTGTATATATATTATAATATTATTGTATATATTATATATTATAAATTATAGTATATATATAATAATATGTATTATTTTTATATACTGTATTACATAAATACATTGATCACATACATAAACTTTGCACATCAGCCACAATTAATGTGCACACATACACACACACCACTCACACTGAACTACACACACACACACACAGCACACACACATCACAAACAACACACAATCTACACACACTACACAGGCTCTCAGAATACACACACACACACACACATCATAACCCTACACACACACATCACACACACACACACATCAATTGCACACACACAGCGCACACACTCACATATACTCATTATATCATATTAATTATATAATATATAGTCTCTTATGATTATATGAGTACATATATATCCTTTATATATATACTAATATTATTAATATATAATTAATATATATAATATGTATCACTATTACTATATGTATACTTTAAAACAAGTATCATATATAGTTATATGCATATATATTTATAATCATACATACCTCATTACATGTCATATATATTTAATATATTATATAATATATATAATACTATTATATTATATATATTATACTATATTTTATATAAATATATATATATATAGCTAAATATATATATAAGTATTACATATATTATATTCACATAATATATATAATATTATTTATGTAATTAATATTATTAATTATAGTAATACATTTAGTATATTACTATATATTATATAGTGAGAAGAGACACAGAGGAGAAAGAGGATTGAGATATAATGAATAATTGGCTAAATGGGTAGGAGAAAACGAGAGAGAGATAGAGGAGAGAGAGAGAGAGAGAAGTGAGAGAGGAGAGAGAGAGAGAAGAGCTAGAGAGAGAGAGAGAGAGAGAGAGAGAGAGAAAAGTGGGGGGGGGAGGGGGGGAGATTCTGTATTCGATGATGGGTTAAGAATCAGATGTAGTGGGACTTATGAGAGAGAGAGATGTATGAATTAGAGAAAGAGAGGAAGCAGAAGAATTGAAGAGAGAGAGGATGAGAGAGGAGAGATGAGCAATGACGAGAGAGAGGAGAGTAGAGAAGATGAGCTGATAAGATGAGGAGAAATCGAAACGAAAAGAGAAACGAAAAAGATGAGCCGGAGCGAAAGCGAAGGCAAGAGAAAAAGGCTGAAAAGAAAGTAGAGACGCGTGTAAAGAGTAAGTGGAAGCAAAAAAGAGATGAGTGAAGAGAGAATGAGCAAACTTAGAAGAGAAAGAGTCTGAGACCAACAAAGATGAAGGCATGATACCTAAGAGAGTACGAGAAGAGATACCAAAGAAATATGATGATTGATGTAACTATGTACGAACTGAAAAAGAGAGAGAGAGAAGACAGAGAGTGAGTTGAGTATAATTTTATTTGAAAAGCAGCTATTAAGAGATTGCTCACTCTTATACTCATAGAGATATTTTAATGTTTTTATTAATATAATCTTTCCATCATTCTATATTATCTAATTCTGTATTATTATCTTAATTCTTGGATAAGCTTGCCAAAACATGCTACTACTCCTACCCCTCCGCTTGCCACCTCTTTCTCCCCAGTTTGTTGCTTATGCACTTGGCCTTCAGAGAGGATCTTTATCGATGATCGATGAAAATCTAATTTCGCGCTTGATTCTTGACGCCAAATTCCGAGTTAGACCCGCAATACAGAGAGTATTCTAGAACATTGGGCAAGGCTTTGGCATATGATTTCGAGGTTAAAACATTTATTGAGCATTCTGGATATTTACGCAAATGTTATATCTTTTTCTAACAGATCTGCCATAGTCGTCATAATTGTTCAGATGGGAATGAGGAGTTCCATCGGCTCACAAATCGATACACTCCTATTGTTGAACTTGGTTACCGTTACATTATTATATTACGACCTCATCATTATTTACTGCCATTGTTGGAGGTAGTGTTTCAGCACCTACGATCATGGTTTGTTTACTTAATTTGGTCCTTATGGTGGCACAAATTGGTGACTGATATTCCACTTGGGGATTGGGGAATCTATTAAAATGTTATGCTGATGACATTTGTTTCAAGAGCATATCATCATATGAAAGAATGCAAAGAAATTCTCGACGAACTCACAACAAGGGCACATGAGTGTGGATTAGTCATCTCTGCTGAAAAAACAATGGCTCTCAACCGCGGTGTTTATATCCACCCACGTTTCACATAGGAAACCAGGAGCTTGACATGTGTTATAAGTATAAATATCTCGGGGTGAACGTAAATGATGCAGACCTGATCACTTCTCTGAAGAAGAGACTCTGGAAGAGATTAAAACCGCTGAAAGTCCTTGTCGGAAAGGGACATGGCATCAATGTCAAGCTCGCTAGATTGTTGGCCTTTATAAGGTCAGTTGTAGACTACCATGCACTGCACTTATTGCAGTATAAGGACTCAGATATAAATAGTTTGGAGATAGTCCAAAACGAAGCTATGAGGATTATCCTCGGCGCCCCGAGAACAGCAAGGATAGTGAACATGAGATCAGACTTAACTTACCATCCATCCTCATTTTTGATAGAATAATATATATTTGCACTCTGGGGTCAAAGCCCTGAGGGAACCCTTGTATCTCACACATTTCCAAAAACAGCTGCAACATAAAATCACGCAAGCAGACGAGGCTAATCAGACACACGAGCGTTCTCTGGTACACAAAAATCCCATGCAAACATTAACTCAAGCTTAACGTCCCATAAGTAAGATACCAAAGGTCGATCCATTCCCCCATGGAAAAACTGATCACTGATTGTGCACTTTACATGTCTACCGCAAAAAAACAGTGTACCTAACTGCGTGTTGAAACAAATTGCTTTGGCGACGGTAAAGGAACACTTAGAATCTATGGGCGATGTGTACGAGTGTTACGCTGACGGATCCGTAAAGTCTGGATACAAAGCTGGTTGTGCTTGCGCTGATATATACAAAAATGGTTTATTGCAGACATCAAGTTTTCATATGAGAGACAAAATATGGCTCAGCACCAACTCAAACGGAGTTGGCAGGCTATACTCTCCTTGCAACAGAATACTTAATGCCTCGGGGCTCTGGAGTAGTTTTTTGTGATTCCAAAAGCCTCTTTCGGACACTAAATTTCCTTCAAAACAGATGGAGATGAAGGGAATTGCGAACTGCATTTAAGCGTACGCTAACTTTGTCAAGAGAGCGCATTTTTAACATTCAATTTGTATGAGATACCATCTCATATTTGGTATATACGCAAAGCACGATCATGTAGACAATATGGCGAAAGAGCCTGTAGCAAGAAGATATTGTAAATATAGATCTTGGGATGCCTCTTTGCAAGGGTTGCCACACATTAAAAATTTCTCATAAAAGAAGAAACTGATAGATTCTGACGAGTTCAACAAAGGCCTGAAGGTTGTAGTCTATAACAGGCTATTGATCAGTATAGAGAGTTGTAAGCCATCCTATGAGTGGGCACCGAAGTAAAACCAGATGTGACATGGTTATGTTATTGCCAAAATACGTTTAGGTTATAGAATGTATTAACAATGCAATAGGTGCAATGGTGCAAGTGTGCAGATGAATCTAGATGTAGATGCTGTGTAACGAGGAAAATAAGCGACGCTTTGAGCATTATATCTCGGAGTGTCATGTGATACAGCCTTTCAGACCAACTAACATGAGGTATAAAGAACTATGTGATTGTTTTATAGAATCTGATACATTGGAAGATATACTCATGATATATCCTAATTTTACTGTGTAAAACTATTACAATCATAAAACGCACCACAGAACACCTTTATGTTAACACAAGGGCAAAGGTAGATCAAAAGTAATATACGTTTG
The DNA here is from genome assembly GCF_003789085.1 of Penaeus vannamei. NCBI lineage: Eukaryota > Metazoa > Arthropoda > Malacostraca > Decapoda > Penaeidae > Penaeus > Penaeus vannamei. Next base: position 258,171 of record NW_020869041.1, on the reverse strand, counting down.
CATGCTGTATGACATATTCCATTTTACCATGTATAGTTATTGTAATCACAGAATACTGTACTCTGTCGAATGTATGTGAATATATGTAACACTGTAATCACGATTGCCCACGCCTGAGCAATTAGCCAGGGTGGTAAATAAACTTACTAAACTAAACTAAGACGACACCTGGCAACAAAACAATTCGAGAATCCCTCTTTCTTGCAGAGTTCTAAAGGTAACTAAAGCATAAGATAGCGAAGACAACGCCCATCCATGTTCGGACTCTTGGCTTCGAGTGACACATAATATCCTAACTGAAATTACGCCTTTGTATCCAGCCTTGGGAATTGTCGACAATGAATGTATTTTATGCAGTTGTCGCGGTAAAAAAGACACTGTCTCCCTTTGCTACACATAAGAAGTACGCCATTACAATTGTCACCGAGTATATAGAAAATCCTAATGATGCCTGTGAAAACATGCATTCCTGTAAATAACAGTGTAATTACGGTAATAATGAATATTGATAGCACTAATGATAATGATAATTATAGGAATTCTGATATTTATACAAATGCCCATACTACTAATGACACTAAAATTACTACTAATAATGAAAATGATGATAATAATGATATTAATAATAATATTGATAATGATAATAACAATGAAAATATAATTGATATAATTCATAATAATAACAATGGTAAAATTGATAATGATAATGATAAAGATAAAGATAGTGACAGCAATGATTCTGATAATGATAATTATAATTATGATGATGATAATAATAATAATAATAATAATAATAATAATAATAACAGCAACAACATAATGATAATAATAATAATAATAACAATAAAAATAGTAATGATGTTGATAATAATAATAGTAATGATAATGATAATAACATTTGTAATAATAATAGTAATAATGATGATAACAATATTGATGATGATAATCATGATGATGATGTTAATGATAACCATGATGATAGTGATGATAACAACCAATAAAATGATAGTGATAGAAATAACAATTTCAATAATAATATCGATAATGATAAAATAATAATGATAATAATAATGATAATAATGATAACGATAATGATAATCAATGATAATGATAATAAGAATGATAACAGATATAATGATAAAAAAAGGATTATAAACTAATGATGATAATAATGATAATAAAGATAATGATAACATTAATAATGATGATGATGATGATGATAATGATAATATTTATAACGATGATGATGATGAGATGATGATAATAATGATTGATGATGATGATATATAATGATGGTCGATGATGAAATGAAGATAATAATTAACGCAATTAATAATGATAATAATACAAATATACAAATGATAATCAACAATCGAAACAATAGAATTATGATAGGCAGTTAATAAACGCAAGGTGTGTCGATAATAATGAAAATGCAAAGATGGTGAATGAATATATAAGAAGAGGATGTATTGAATATTAAGTAATTAATTAAGAGTACGGTCCACCGTTATTGTTGTTGACCGATCCACAGCAGGATAAACAACAGCAACCAGAGTAAAAATCAGCAGTGAACTAGTGTTACCCCCCCCCCACCCAAAGACAGCACCACCCGCATTCTCTCTGTAACTCCGTTTACCCTATTAACTACTAGAGATAAAGTAAGCGGTGCGACGCGAGGGAAAAAGGGTTATACAAACGAACAGAAATTTTATCAGAAATGCGGTAATACATCAGACTTAGAATCTCCTCCTCTGGCCACGAAAGGCACACCCTGGCAGCCTGATTAGGCTCGTAAAGTGGCCTGCTCAGATGGGCCACTGCCTACAGCTTATCGTCGAACGGTCGGCGAAGTGCTGTTTACGAAGGTACTGTTCTTCCGTAACGCGCATGGGGCCCTCCGGGCGTGTAGCGCAGCACTTTTGGCTTGGAAGAGGATGCCTGAAGCCTTGGTGTGTCCCGTCCGCCCTCGCCTTGCAATCTTCCTTGTCTATCTATCTATCTATATATGTTATAATTAGTATATTTAACATACGATACGATACATACATATATACTTATAGTATTAGTGATGTGAAATAATATATCAATAGTATATTATCATATATTATATAGTATATTTATATATATAATATTATACAAATATAAATATTATATGTATATAGTAACTACACAAAGTATATACACAATAAATAAATAAATAAATATATATTATAAATTTATGTATAGTACTTTATATATATTATAATATAAATATATATAAATATATCTACATATAAATATATTTGTAATATGTTTATGATATACTATAGTAAGATACATACAATAAATATATATACATATAA
>NW_020869041.1:248240-253233 GCF_003789085.1 Penaeus vannamei | reverse complement strand
TAATTGTGGAATTCGATATTCAACCACTCACTTTAACATTCGGTTCTGTTTCTGAAATAATGATAAAAAAAGAAAGGAAACAAGAGATAAGAAGAGAGAAAAAGGACTGATAGTAGAGGAGGGAAAAGGGGAGTTTCCATTATCTAGGAGCGGGGACCATCAAATGAAAAAATGATAGAAATATTAAGAGAAATATGATGAAAATAGACCTATCCATAGAAGTAGGCAAGAGTTTCTAGGAGAAAGGAGAGAGAGAGTAGAGGAGAGAGAGAGAGAGAGAGAGAGAGAAGAGAAGAGACGAGGAGAAGAGAGAGAGAGTAGAGAAGAGAAGAGAGAGAGAGAGGGAGGGAGGGGGAGGGGGAGGGGAGGTGTATAGAGAGAAAAGGAAGAGAAACGGGAGAGAGGACAGACAGACAGACAAAGAGAGAAAGACATGAGACCTGCAGAGGACAGGGAGAAAGAGAAAGAGAGATAGAAATGCTTAAGCAAGGTGAAGATAGAAGGGGAAAAGTTGATAGAGACAAGGTGACGTGACGAACAGAACGAACTATATTGAAAGACGCAGGAGGCCAATTCCGGTAAAGATAAGGTCAATCATGAACCATTTCATGACAACATTGCCGGTTTAATCCGATTAAGAAAATGGCACAAAAATAGACAAGATATCATTATACTTATATACTTATAATATATATTATATATATATATATATATATAGAGAGAAGAGAGAGAGAGAGGAGAGAGAGAGAAGAGGAGAGAGAGAGAGAGAAAAAAAGAGAGAGAGAAGGGGGGGTATATAAAGAGGAGACAGAAGGTTAACTCTATGGAAATACGGGAGAGAGGCTCTAATAGTCAGTTGTGAGGGTAAATCTTTTTCAGCTAAGCAGCTAATGGCTCAGAATAACTAATGTTGCTCGAATATAAAAAATATATATTCTAAGAAAAACTTAAGGCCTGTCTTAAGAACAGTCCTTTGACTCAAGAATGTCGGGAGATTTTGCCAAATTTAAATTTAGAATTGATCTGAAAACTGTCCTTTGCGATTTTGCCACATTTCAAAGAAAACCGCTGAACTAGTACTAATATATACGTTTTAATAAGTCCAAGAATCAGAATCAAAATATATTGTTATATAGATATATAGGAAATGGTTGAGGAGAGAGAGAGAGAGAGAGAGAGAGAGAGAGAGAGAGAGAGAGAGAGGAGAGAGAGAAGAGAGATGAGGAGGAGAGAGAGAGAGAGAGAGAGAGAGATTTGATTTGATTTGAAAAAAAAGTATTTACAAAGCAGTTTTCATGCATTGTAAACTGTAAATTGATGTCAATTTCCCTCGGGACATCGAACACATCGAGGTTAGTACAGTGTCCTGTGCCATAAAGAGGATTTCTCCTGCCGCTCCGGTAGTAGTTATACGTGTAAGAATTTTTCATTCTCCATAACCGTACAGAGTATTTATTTCGTCCGAGTCTTAATTCTAGGGGCTCTTTTTAGCTTGTTAAACGGGGCCGTCTCCAGCACTTGAGACACCCAGCGGTATTTGTCCCCATGTGTTGCTAGTTTTGTATCATTCTTGAAATATGCACATAGATGGCTGGGGGATATTACTGTCTGCGAGACTCGATTATTAAGTTTCTTGCCTTTGTTTTCGGCTTGCTCGAGCTTTCGGTAGGAGTAGAGATGTCTGACGCAGAGGTAGAGAGATGTCATCGAGAGAGAGAGAGAGAGAGAGAGAGAGAAGAAGGAGAGAGAGAGAGGAGAGAGAGAGAGAGGAGAGAGAGAGAGAGAGAGGAGAGGAGAGCGAGAAGCGAGAGAGAGAGAGCGAGAGAGAGAGCGAGAGAGAGAGAAGAGAGAGAGAGAGAGAGAGAGAGAGAGAGAGAGAGAGAGAGAGAGAGAGAGAGAGAGAGAGAGAGAGAGAGAGGAGGGAGGGGGAGGGAGGGAGAGGAGGGAGAGAGGGAGGAAGAGAGAGGAAGAGAGAGAGAGAGAGAGAGAGAGAGAGAGAAGAGAGAGAGGGAGGGAGGAGGAGGGAGGGAGGAGGGAGAGAGAGAGAGGAGAGAGAGAAGAGAGCGAGATAGAGAGAGAGAAGAGAGAGAGAGAGGGGGGGAGGAAGGGGAGGGAAGAGGGAAGAGGGGTGGAGAGAAGAGGAGAGAGAGAGAGAGAGAGCGAGAAAGAGCAGGGAGGGAGGGAGGGAGGGAGGGGAGGAGAGAAAGAGAGAGAGAGGAGAGAGAGAGAAGGATAATTGGTGTTAAGAGTTTTTTTTCAGTGTACATGAGTGTTTGATTCTTTATTGTTACAGATAGACTACCACAATATATAATGTAAACTTGGGCGGTGCTTGAGCGGTAGCGAGGCCTTACGAAGGGATGTGATACTAACTGTATGATCAGGACTTCCTCCCGCCGTACTACATACACGTCCTATACATGTCTTCTACGCATCACATACGTGCGTCCGTTCAGATCTGTTGTGATGCTGCCATTTCGTTCGGAAACTGTCTCTTTACTGTGTAACGCGGGGTGAAAATAAAACAGTGCCAAAATACATTAAAAAAAAATAATGCACCAGCTGTACTTAGCACACCCAAAAGTACCAAATCTGGTACGTTAGCACCACTATGAGAAACCTAAATAAACGAGGGTTATTCGCCTGCACGGCTTAGCTGGTACATTCCCTCTTAATCCAAGGGTTATTCTAGTGATAAGCCATTGATTATTTTACGGAAATACTACTTATGGGGGGTAGCCTTTGTTGCATGTTTACAGAGAGGTATAATCGGGCTTCAATTTTATATATAATTATCATTGGATTTTACGGTGGTCGACTGAGGAGTCGAGGCAGATAAGTAATGAGTACAACAGCAGTATATGCAAGCTTTGTTATGGTTTCGTTATTTATCTATATAAATCTCTCGGTGTTCCGCAATGATTACTAATTATCTCGATGTGTTCCACTATGATTACTAATTATCCTTTGGTGTTCCACAATGATTACTAACTATCTCTCGGTGTTCCACAATGATTACTAATTATCTCTATGTGTTCCACAATGATTTACTAATTATCTCTCTATGTGTTCCACAATGATTACTAATTATCTCTCGGTTGTTCCACAATGATGCTAATTATCTCTCGGTGTTCCACAAAGATTACTAATTATCTCTCGGTGTTCCACAAAGATTACTAATTATCTCTCGGTGTTCCACAAAGATTACTAATTATCTTTCGGTGTTCCACAATGATTACTAATTATCTCTCGGTGTTCCACAATGATCTCTCGGTGTTACACCCTCGGTGTTCCACAATGATTACTAATTATCTCTCGGTGTTCCACAATGATTGCTAATTATCTCTCGGTGTTCCACAATGATTGCTAATTATCTCTCGGTGTTCCACAATGATTACTAATTATCTCTGTGTGTTCCACAATGATTACTAATTATCTCTCGGTGTTCCACAAAGATTACGTGTTAAGTAATTTCTCTGTTCCACAAAGATTACTAATTTATCTCTCGGTGTTCCACAATGATTACTAATTATCTCTCGGTGTTTCACAATGACTAATTATCTCTCGTGTTCACAAAAGATTACTAATTATCTCTCGGGTGTTCCACAAAGATACTAATTATCTCTCGGACAAAATGATTACTAATTATCTCTCGGTGTTCCACAATGATTACTAATTATCTCTCGGTTGTTCCACAAAAGATTACTAATTATCTCTCGGTGTTCCACAATGATTACTAATTATCTCTCGGTGTTCCACAATGATTACTAATTATCTCTCGGTGTTCACAAATGATTACTAATTATCTCTCGGTGTGTTCCACAATGATTACTAATTATCTCTCGGTGTTCCACCAAGATTACTAATTATCTCTCGGTGTTCCACAAAGATTACTAATTATCTCTCGGTGTTCCACAATGATTACTAATTATCTCTATGTGTTCCACAATGAATTACTAATGATCTCTCGGTGTTCCACAATGATTACTAATTATCTCGTGTTCACAAAGATTACTAATTATCTCTCGGTGTTTCCACAAAGATTACTAATTTAATATCTCTCGGTGTTCCACAATGATTACTAATTATCTCTCGGTGTTCCACAATGATTACTAATTATCTCTCGGTGTTCCACAATGGTGTTCCACAATGATTACTAATTATCTCTCGGTGTTCCACAATGATTACTAATTTATCTCTCCCACAAAGATTACTAATTATCTCTCGGTGTTCCACAAAGATTACTAATTATCTCTCGGTGTTTCCACAATGATTACTAATTATCTCTAGGGTGTTCCACAATGATTACTAATTATCTCTATGTGTTCCACAATGATTACTAATTATCTCTCGGTGGTGTGATTACTAATTATCTCTCGGTGTTCCACAATGATTACTAAACTATCTCTCGTGTTCCCACAATGATTACTAATTATCTCTCGGTGTTCCACAATGATTACTAATTATCTCTCGGTGTTCCACAAATGATACTAATTATCTCTCGGTGTTCCACAATGATTACTAATTATCTCTCGGTGTTCCACAATGATTTATAGTCGGCCCAATCCTGTTGACATTATTCGTAAATCATCTGTCGACCATAAATCAAGATTGTTTCTTTGTTCAGCGTGCCAGCAATTCGCACTTTCCCCAAACAGCGATTCTTGAAATGATTTTTATGAATTGATAAGAAGTCAACTGATATTTCAACGTCAGTGATGTAAGATTTAAAGATATTGCGAGATTAGTGATATCAGATATAATATATAAGATATAAGTATATTGCGAGATCAGTGATATAAGATATAATGACATTTCGAGATCAGTGACATGAAGATATTTTGAGATCAGTGATATAATATATAAGGATATTTCAAGATCAGTAATATAAGATATAACATATTTCGAGATTAGTGATGTAAGATATACGCATATTGCGAGATCAGTGATATAAGATATAAGATATAATGATATTTCGAGATCAGTGATATAA
>NW_020869041.1:240740-243240 GCF_003789085.1 Penaeus vannamei | reverse complement strand
AAAAGAGATATGGGGCAGATTTATGCATGGAATATGACATATTAACATGTCAGTCATAGTTGGCTATACCCGAGCTCCGATTCATCAAACGCCGTGCATGATATTAGCCCCGTGCGTGATCCATGCATGACTGTTCCCCCATGTCATTCGCACATTAACTTGGCGTTGCATGTTTGTCTAGAGTTACGTGTTATAATATGCCTGCGTGATTACTTTAGCGAGTAATTCGTGTATGTAGTGAGGAGCTGGTAATAATGAAGACTATAAACCTCCTATTTGGTTATTTGTTAACGGGCACTTCTCATACCCAATCTGTGCCCAGAGAAGTGGGTCCTCTTGAGGTACGTTCATGTGCGCATATTTGTATAGATTAGACGGCATACCTAGCATTCAGGGATAATCAAGAAGAGCGTGTCTGAGACGATCTTGTTACGAGCACTTAATGTCTATCGTAATGAAAGCCTCTGACAAGGGTAATAAGCCATCTAATTACCCGTAAGGAGTACAACTAACTGAATACAGGGGGTAAACAAACAGCATCGCTAAGGAACAAAAAATGGAGAGCTAGCGAGAACTCGGATCTAAAAATAAAATAAAAATAAAAATAAAAAAAATCTTAAGGCGCCGTAACTCCTTAAGGCGCCTTAACTGAGGCCCGAGCGATCTTATGGCCCATACACAGAGTAAGGGACCCGCCATATTGGTGCGAGTTAAGGCGCCTTAGGTTAAAGCAGGGGGAGAGCAGCCTTTAGCTCTAATCTAACCTAAACCTAACCTAACCAAACCCAACCAACCCAACCACCTAACCCTAACTAACCCAACCCAAACCAACCCAACCTAATCTAAATCTAACCTAAACCTAACGGCGGGCGGGAAAACAATTCTCTTCGCTCCTATACAAGGGAAATACAGCAGGACGGTTAAGGCCTCCAGCGCGCATTCCCTCAAGGCTCTTTTGAGAATCCGGTCCCTGGTGTAGAATCTAAAACCAATAGCATATATGACTATTATGCAGTCTTGATACAGGGGAGGGTCGCCTGGGTTGGATCCGAGAGATATTACGGAGAAAGAATGCGGCAGATACCCACTCGTTCGAAGGTGTTAGTAGGCATGTTGGTCCGTAAGTGAAACAACGGATATTTCAGTGATAAATGTTTACCTAGAGGTTGTTGGTGATGACAGTGATACATATTTATTTTGTCCTTTTTTCAACTGTTAGCTTTCGTAAACTGTAGTTGCTATTGGCAGGGGCAGCTGAGTAGCTGTTTTTTCAGACATACTGGTAGTACTAGGTGCTACTGACAGTGCTGTTGTGGGCAGTAGGTGTCAGCACTGTTAAATGCTTCTGCATGTACATAAAACTTGGCATAAACTGAAATATTCTGTTATATATAATTCGTGAGACCTCTAGTTACGAAGAACATATCTCAGCTGTGATGTAATACTGGCTGTATCAGATGTGAGATCGCCGGTAGGTGGCGTTATCGATATAAACCTCCATGACGTTCTTTGTGAGGGAAAGACGGTTAATATAAAGCGAATATTGTCTAGTTTGAAACGTTTCAGATTTTGGAATTAAAATGTCTCTGAGGGTGATACAAAGATAATATAATACAATCAGACTGGTGTTTGACGTTTTGGACTTAGTTAACATAACTGACTGCTTAGGCTTATAATGATCTTTACTGATGACTTGCATAGATTGCGACTTACAATATTCATGCTCGGTATTGGGGTTTCCTTTGCTATTATCGCATTTCATTCATATTACATTACATTAGATTTGTGCTTGTGGCAGTTGTCCCAAAACTATTACCATCGGCATCCCTTACATCTACATGTTATATTTTCCATCGTATTTACAGTTAGTAAAGAGACCATCTGAAAGAAAATGCCGATAAAAAAATAAACTATCTAAAAAAACAACTGATTTTGATCAAAAGGAGAGGGAAAAAAGGGGAAATTAGCGAAACCTCAAGTAGGCCTACCTATCCATGTCTGCCCTACGTCCCTATTCTTACATATACATAACAGATGTAAACATAATAAAGTCTTTTAACAAATCCACAGAAAAGACAAATCGTGGAAAAAAATGAAAAAGACAGTATCAGACAATCGAAAATACTCAAAACTGATATAACAAATGTCGCCTTGCTTTCTCCAAACTTCTATGAATGCATTTCGAAGAATCGTACACATGCACTGGCGTTCAGCAGTACAATATTTGACTGGTGTTCAGTCCTCCTACTTCAGAGTTCAGAAATCAGTACTCCTATTACCCGGTGCCATAATATACCCTTAACCAGTATCATATGTGATTATTTAGACTAGTTTCGTCTCTTGTATCCGAAATAATTAGTGCGAGCAGAAGAATCGAAGGTTCGAAACTGGTGGTTTGGCAACGTTGAGACGTGAACATGGGAGTGGGGGGTCTGTCCTGCGGATGCATGTGCCACGCGTCCAGTGCCATGGCAACATTGGCACTCCTTACGTCCGAATG
>NW_020869041.1:215740-218240 GCF_003789085.1 Penaeus vannamei | reverse complement strand
GGTCATTAAAAGGATAGGAAAACAGCATTAGCATCAAAAATGGTAATCATAATAATGACTAATATTAATGGTACTGGTAAGATGAAGAAGGAAATAATAGAATGATAATTATGAAAATAAAAATAGTGACTACTAATAATAAGCAAAATGATAGTGATAATGATAATAATACGAACAATACTAATGATAATGGTAATAATAATTATCATTATCATAATATCAACATATTGATAATAATATATATATTATAAAGGACCCACAAATTATATTTCTTTTTAAGTACTGGAAACCTCACAATGACGATTACGTTTTTTCTCTTCTTTTTCGTTTTTTAGGTTTCATAACCTTGCCACGTCCAAGGTCAACATGAATATCGATGCGCAACAGTAACAAGCCATAAAATATTGGAGTCACGAGCATAAAAAAAACACGAATGCATAGCGGGAAATGAGCGCTTTCTCGCTCGCGTCCCTAGCACTGCTAGCACAGAGAGAACCTTGCCGCAAGGACGGAGTTGAGGCTGCGAAGAACGTCGTTGCGTGATCGTGTTACCAGAGTTCAGAGTGGAATCTTTTAAAAATGGCGGATGCTGGCTTCTTTCGCGTGAGTTTTTATGAGAGGATTGGTTCAGTGTTGTGAGAGGGTTGTGTTTTCAGGGCGTGTATTAAGGGGGGTGGATGGGAAATGAAGGATATATGATGGGGATGTTAGTCGCCGCGTCCAAACATGGCTGCCGATGACTCCCGCATAGGGGCAGATTATTTATCCAGTAAATAAACCATTAAGTTGAATACCTTTGATTGATAATTAGTACCGTGCACATATATTGCGCTTTATATCATACCTATGTAGCATCTTAGTGATTAAGTAAAAGATGGCAGTAGTTCAATGGCGTATTAATCGAAACGTTTTCAGCTGTGGTGGAGTCTGCTTCACCACGATTGACATGACGGCGTTTCATTTTTATTTTTAGTAGCGTGATTGTGGTAATATACCTTTTTACTGTAGGAAGTGGATTAAATCAATCATTAATCAAGAACTGATGCATTTCCGCATGTTGATGGTATGATTTAGAAAATATCCACAGTATCTGTGGTGAACTCCCGAATGGTACAGGCCTACCCCAAACCCCATTATCCAGTGATGGTAATAGGGGAAGTATATTGGAATTGTAGTTTAGCCTTCCAAGATCCCATAATACATGTAGGGGTACTACCAGTTAACATTAACAAATGCTCTTTGCCAAAGATAACTGATTAGAAGTGGATATTCCTCCTCATGGGAAAGGAGCAATAGTTTCTTATGACTTAGTGGTTCTGCAGAAGGCTTACTGCTTTGATATCTTGGAAGTTATGTTATTCAAAAAGTAAATGTTAAAAGAAACTTTCAGTGCTTTTCATTACAGGTTTATTCCCTTGTAATAACAAGGCTTCTGTTTTATTTGAATCAACATGATACTGTGATCTGCAGTGGATTGCCCCAAATCAGAAGATAAAGCCTACTGATACACCATCACTGATACATGTGATCATGGCCTGTGTACTCCTTACTAAAGATCACATAGTAGATGTTTGGGCATTTGTTAGGTATTCTGGCTTGCTGAAGGCAGGGAGCTATGATAGTGGTTACAATCAGTGTGGGTATCCAAGTATATCTTGCCATTTTGCGATTTTTACCAGAACTACAGTGAAGATGTTAGTATAGATGGATTAGTATGTTTGTTGACATTTGTTAATAGCAGTTCCTTATATTTGACAATATAACTAATCAGAAAAATGAATAGAAGTGCCTTATATCTTAAGTTTATTGATTGTTTTAATAGGCAAGGCCTTTTCATCCATGTATTCTGTTTACAATAAATCTTGTTTATATCAACACATATATCATCTGTTTGTGCTAAAAGAGTTAAATGTTTTAGATTTAATCCAGATCTCTAGTGTGCATGTGTAATAGCAGTGTCCAGGATCAATGTTTAATTCACCTCTAGAACAGCATTAACATCTAAACTCAAATTTTAATCCTGCACATCCACAGAACAAGCTAGTTAAACCCACCAATCATGTATTGATAAGTAATAACAATTTCATTATTGAAATCTTGTATCTTTGTTGTAAGTTCTGTGGATTGGTATTTAATTTTAATATTGAATTTTTAAACTATTGATGCACACAGAAGACACCTAAAGTTTTTCACCAAGTATTAATCAGTTGTTACTTTAGTAACAACTTAGTAGTTAATAGATATATGAATTTTCCTTTTCCTTTGTAAAGTTCATATAATATTTTTTCTGTAGTATATAGATAAAACTTTCTTTTTACTTCACAGGGCACATCTGCAGAACAGGATAACCGCTTTAGTAACAAAGACAAGAAGTTAATGAAAGAGATGAAGTTCTCTGAAAGTCTGACAAAAAAGGTCAGTAGAGAGAGAGAGAGAGAGAGAGAGAGAGAGAGAGAGAGAGAGAGAAAGAGACCGAGAGAGAGAGAGAGAGAGAGAGAGA
>NW_020869041.1:184745-211356 GCF_003789085.1 Penaeus vannamei | reverse complement strand
TCCTACTCTTTCTTTCTCTCTCTTTCTTTCTCGTCTCTTTCTCCTCTTTCTCTCTTTTTCCTCTCTTTCTCTTTCTCTCTCTTCTCTTCTCTCTCTCTCTCTCTCTCCTCTCTCTTTCTGCTCTCTCTTCTCCTCTTCTCTCCTCCCTCTCTCTCTCTCTCTCTCTCTCCTCTCTTCTCTTCTTCCTCTTCTCTTTCTCTTTCTCTCTCTCTCTCTCTCTCTCGTCTCTTCTCTCTTCTCTCTCTCTCTCTCTCTCTCTCTCTCTCTCTCCTCCCTCCTCTCTCTCTCCTCTCTCTCTTAGAAATATGCAGTCCGCAACGTATGGCGCAATTCGGTAATAATAAAGTCTCTCGTCCCATTTAGCTTTTTAAAAAATAAATAGAAAGATAAAACAGACAGATAAATAAACATATAGGTAAGTAGACTAACTGACTGACTGATAACGACATTACAACAACGGATTGACTGACATAGATAAACAGGCAACAGACCTTCTTGACATATATAGCCAAACAGATACTTTAACAGACAAATACACAATGAGAGATACATAAACAGATACACAGACTGAGACAGTTAAAGAGACATAAAGATCGAGAGATAGACAAACAGAGACAGAGAGGTAGATATATCATAGAAAGAGAGAATGGAAAGAAAGTGAGATGAGAGAGAAGAGAGAGAGAGAGAGAGGAGAGAGAGAGAGAGAGAGAGAGAGAGAGAAGGAGAGAGAGAGAGAGAGAGAGAGAGAAGAGGAGGAGAGAGAGACAGAGAGAGAGAGAGAGAGAGAGAGAGAGGGAGAGAGAGAGAAGAGAGAGAAAGAGAAGAAAGAAAGAACGAAAGAAGAAGAAAGAAAGAAAGAAAGAAAGAAAGAAAGGAAAGAAGAAGAGAGAGAGAGAAGAAGAAGCAAAGAAAAGAGAGAGAGAAATGTGCCCTGTCAGTTACCCCATGAACATCTGCTCTTGGTACAAAATATGCATTCGCCTGAGCGAGTAAGCGAGTGAGAGAAAGTGAATGTTGTTGAGTGCGAATATTATAAAAGGAGTGAATGGGAGAGAGGAAAGAATACGTAAGCGAGATAAAATTACTGAATAACCCTAAAAGCAGAAGGGAACGGATGTGGATGAGCGTTAGCAAATAAATTTAGAGAGAGACAGAGAGAGAGAGAGAGAGAGAGAGAGGGAGAGAGAGAGAGAGAGAGAGAGAGAGAGAGAGAGAGAGAGAGAGAGAGAGAGAGAGAGAGAGAGAGAGAGAGAGAGAGAGAGAGAGAGAGAGAAGAGAGAGAGGAGAGAGAGAGAGAGAGAGAGCAGAGAGAGAGAGAGAGAGAGAGAGAGAGAGAGAAAGAAAGAGAAGAGAGAGAGAGAGAGAGAGAGAGAGAGAGAGAAGAGAGAAGAGAGAGAGAGAAGAGAGAGAGAGAGAGAGAGAGAGAGAGAGTGAAACAGCGTGTTCGAAACGGTGTGCCAATTATGTGGGTGTGAATTTGAATGAATGAGAGACTGAAGAAATAAATAAAGAAAGAAAGAAAGAGGGAGAGAGGGAGAGAGGGAGAGAGAAAGAGAGAGTAAATGGGATAATGAATAAACCAGAACATGAGAAAAAAACAGTGAGAAAATAATTGGAAAAGGGGAGAATAGGAGACCGAGAGAATGAGTGACAGAATGAGTACATGGGCCTACACGAGTCACAGAATACGTAAGGACGAGGGGGTGACAGGATAAGCAGCACCATGAGTTGAGTGAGCATAACCATGAGTGATGAAAGGAAGCAAAATGAGGCAAGAAAAAATAAATTAAAAAAAAGTGACATGAATGAGTGACAACGCCCAAACCCTTGCAGTGAAAGCTCACTTAAAATTCCACGCGAGAATTTTCCTCGTAAAGTAAACAACTATGTGAATAAACGAATAAATAATTGAATAACTGAATAAATGTCTGATTAAATAAGTAAATGAATAAATAATTGAGTAAACGAATACTTTAACTAATTAATTAATAAGATTAAACATCATTAACACTAAAACTTTCCCTTACAAATGAATGAATAAATCAATAAATAAAACACGATAAGAAGATAAACATGAAAAATATCAATTGGAATTACGAAAGAGAATTAAGTATATACTGAAGTGGAAAAAGGGGACCGCAATAAAATGTGAGTCACAAAATAAAATAAAATAATGATGAAAATTCAAACAACAAAACAACATCAATAACAAAGACTTACACAAAAACAACGATATTTGAACAGCAATAACAGTAGTTAAATTAGTATGAAAAATAGTTAAAATATTACTAAAACTCATAATAATAATAATAACGGCAATAATAATGGTAATAATAACGATGACAACAGCACAATTGACTAGCGATAACACCATTAATAATTATCATAATTATAATATCTCTACTTTTTTTCTAATTCCCAAAATCTTAAAAAAAAAAACGGAGATAATAAAAAACACCAACAATTATTCAGTGTCATACCTACTACTGTCAGGTCTTTCTACAGCCGCAAGGACGGAAGGTCGAAAGTCCCCCATCGGCAAGGGGACAGGTGACCTTTATGAGGCTTTGCGAGAGAGACTATTTAGCGCAAGAGCTGAGGCAGACTGGCCGTGTTACTGTATCGTCGCCGCTTCGTTTTTCATAAAGTTATTCAGTTTTATCTTATTCACTTATTCATCTACACGTGGCGAGAAGTGATGAGATACTTACACACGCACATACTCACATACACACGCATACAGGGACGTATAAGCACATGCCATACATAGAAACATATACAAACATAAACATTAAAAATAATATAATATATATATATATATATATATATATATAATATATATATATTACATATATATATATATATAATATATATATATGTATGTATGTATTTGCATGTGTACAGACAGACCGATGGATCGATAGCTAGATAGAGATAATAGGCAGAAAAATATGCGCATAGATGTGATTGCGCGTGCACGTATGCGTGTTCGTGTGCGTGTACGACAGTATGTAAACACATGCGCATGTGCTTGTCCGTGCACGTATGCGTGTTCGTGTACGTGTATGACTGTATGTAAACACCTCCCTCTCGCCCCTGGGAACACGACCGCCCCGACGAAACACAGCGAGGGCGCGGGGAGGTCGTGACCGGCCCTCCGGCAAAAGCATTACCCTCCCTCTCCCTCCCCCCCTTCCCTTGCATCATGCTCATTGCAACATGCAACCTGGAGGCTCCTTGTCACTCCCATTCGCATTCGTCGGAGGTGATTCACGCAACTTCTGCACTACGCACTGCTCAATGGAATCTCCGGTAAGAGTCTTATTGCCGATATTAGTTTTATCAATGACGCGGGGATCGTCATAGTGATGGGTATTAACATGGCGGTTTTTTTTTACATCCTCTTTTTTAATTAATTTGTCCCTTTACTTGATTAGCCACTCTCGTTCTTGCTCTTTACTTTTATTCTCATCCTGCTACTGTCTCCCTCTTTCTCAAGCCATCCCCCTCATTTTCCTTGTTTCCCTCCCTACCACCGTTTCCTTTCTTTCTCCTTCTTTCTTTATCCCATCCTCCCTTCTTCCTTCCTTACTTCCTTATTTCCCTTTTTCTTTCTTTCTTTCTTTCCTTCGCTATCCCTCCCTCCATTCTCCTCACCAAATTTCTTTTTTTCTCTCTTTCTTTCTTTCTTTCTTCTCCCTTCAACCCTCCTTCCTCCCTTCCCTCGATGTCCCTCATCACCAAGAATCTCTCTCAACCCACCCAATCCACCCCATTCCGCCCCCCAACCCCACCCAGCCCACCCCATACCCGCCCCAACCCACCCCAGCCCAGTGGATGGTCATCCCGGAGAGATCCGGAAGCAAAATAAAACAGACGGTATGTCACAGCAAAGAATATCCGTTGTGACAAATGGAATCAAAACTAAATCTTTGAAATCTTTAATCTTTAAAAGAAAAAACATACCCGCCCCTAAACCCAACCCACACCCTAAAACCCAATCCTAAAACTAAACCCCAACCCCAAACCCCAAACCCTAACCCAACCCCTCACCCACCCTTAAACCCACCCAAACCCAAACCCTCACCCACCCCCAAACCCACCCCAAACCCCAGACCCTAATCCACCCCCACCCTTAAACCCACCCTTAAACCCACACCCACCCCCACCCTCAACCCCACCCCCAACCCCCACCCCCTAAACCCCAAACCCGGGCCGCTACTCACCGCAGGATGCCCTTGTAGAAGGAGTGCGGGATGGCGGCCAGGAGCCCCCGCCCCGTCGCCGGTGTCGTTGTCGCAGGAGCAGGCGCCGCGGTGCTTCATGCGCGAGGCCAGCTTCCTCGGCATCGCGGATGATCTGCGGGGGAAGGGAGAGAGAGGGAGAGAAAGGGGTTAATTATTTCGGTTGATGGGGGAGAGAGAAAGAAAGATAGGGGGGGGAGAGAAAGGGAGGGAAGGAGGAAGGAGGGAAAGGGGGATGGGGAGGGAGAGGGAGAGGGGAGAGGGAGGAGGGAGGAGAGGGAGGGGAGAGGGAGAGGGAGAGGCGAGAGGGAGAGGGAGAGAGGAGAGAGAGAGAGAGAGAGAGAGAGAGAGAGAGAAGAGAGAGAGAGAGAGAGAGAAGAGAGAGAGAGAGAGAGAGAGAGAGAGAGGAGAAGAGAGAGAGAGAGAGAGAGAGAGAGAAGAGAGAGAGAGAGAGAGAGAGAGAGAGAGAGAGAGAGAGAGAGAGAGAGAGAGAGAGAGAGAGAGAGAGAGAGAGAGAGAAGAGAGAGAGAACCGACCAACAAACATAGTGAGAGAGAAAAACAAGAGAAACAGAAATACGGAAAAAACAAAGGAAAACAAAAAGAATCATAAACAGAGAGGAGAGAAACAGCATTCCAGCGAAGAGTGAAAAAGACGCAATATCGCTTGCAATGTGCTGACCTTGCGACTTCCTCTGATCACGGTCTCATCTAGCGCATCGGTTGCACATGCTCGGTTGCAATAAAATATATATAGCTATTTTTATTTTTTATTTTTTGGTTGCAATGAAAGATATATAGCTATTCTTATATATTTTTTCAGTTGTAATAAAAGATATATAGCTATTGTTACTATCTTTTCGGTTGCAATTAAAGACATATCTTTTCGGGTCCAATAAAAGATGTATCTTTTCGGGTGCAATAAAAGATATATCTTTTCGGGTGCAATAAAAGATAGATAGCTTTTCCTACTATCCTTCCGGTTGCAATAGATAGCTATTGTTATATCTTTTCGGGTGCAATAAAAGATAGATAGCTTTTCCTACTATCCTTCCGGTTGCAATAGATAGCTATTGTTATATCTTTTCGGTTGCAATAAAAGATATATAGTTATTGTTACTAATCCTTTAATAAAATACACATGGCCACTAGCTACGTAATGCTTACATAACAGTCATGAGAACAGTAAGTATATATCAGATGGCGACGCAGCGGCCACGGAAACACCGCAGCGAAGTATCAGAATTCAGGAAAAAATGAATAAATAAATAAATAAAAGATAAAAAAGATAGAAATAAGAGGAAAAAAGTATCGGGTGAAATGCCGGGTGATAATGTCCGATATGGCTTATCATAATGACTCCGAGGAAATGAAAACAAAAATTAGAATAAAAGTAAAAATCTAGACAGGACGAATCTCGAAGACTTTTCCTCGTCGAGTGCCAAGTCATATCGGAACAGCTGATAAAAGAAAGATTGCCAACCACTCGACTCCTTTTCGAACCCGAAATCCTCGCACACACACACAAAAAAACAAAAAAAAACATGCACAAGAGGCGCGAATCCTCTCCACACTCCGCCCGCCAAAAGCACCTGTCATGCAACCCGCCATGCGCAGATCCCCATGACTCAACGGGGACTCGAGAGCTCCCTTTTTCTCAGCTCTCACGCGCCGCAATATTCGCCTGCTTGGGATGCATCGGGTCTTGCGCGCGGCGGGTCGCGGCTCGGCGGCGATTCCGCTTCTGAGAATCTCACCGAGAGGGGAGAGGGGAGAGGGAGAGAAGAGGAAGAAGAAGGGAGAAGAAAGAAAGAAGAAAAAGGGAGAAGGAAAGAGGAAGAAGAAGAGAGGGAGGAGAGAAGGAGAGAGAAAAGGAGGAGAAGAGAAAGAGGGAGAGAGAAGAAGAAGAAGAGAAAAAGAGGGAGAGGGAGAAGGAAGGAGAAAGAAGAGAAAAAGAGGGAGAGGGAGAAGGAAGGAGGAAGAAGAGAAAAAGAGGGAGAGGGAGAGGGAGAGAGGAAGAGGGAAGAGGGAGAGAGAAGGAAGAGGGAGGCGAGAGAGAGGGAGGAGAGAGGGGAGAGTGAGAAGGAGGAGAAAGGGAGAGGGAGTGAGAAGAAAAGAGAAAGTGAGAGGGAATGAGAAGGGGAGGGAAGGTGGCGGGGAACATCGCGTGCCACCGACCGTCTCACACCCAGACGGCGACCACCCGACGCTATGGCACCCGGCGACAGAGTGCCAAGTGCCAATCACGAAACCCAAGAAATCCAGTAACAAGGTATCTCGACTATAACGTCATTTTATCGTGGGAAGTTCGATGTCGCCAAGGGAGGAAGAAAGAGAAAAAGAGAGATGGGGAAAAGAAAAAGAAAGAAAGTAAGAAAGAAACTATATATACTGTATATGTATATACATATACATACAAAATAAAAGTATTATATCACTACAATTCATACCAAAGTAAATAAAAAAAACAATAATATAAGCCTCCCAGACAACAACAACAACAACAACAAAACTTTAAAGAAACAAACATTAAACAGAAAACCAAGCCTCCCCTTCACCCCCCTCCCCCCCCCTCCTCCTCCATCCGTCTAGCGCCACTCCGGACACGAAGCGGAAGTTCCCGGATGTGGCTTTTATCTGAAGCCACACCAACGGAGACGAACACGCAACGTAACGGCAGGTTGGGCGGGGGGGGACGGGGGTGGGGTGGGGGGCTATTGGGCATGGAAGGTGGGAGGGAGAGGAAGAGGAGGAGAGGAATAGAAAGAGAAAAAGAAAAGAAAGAGAGAGAGATAGAAATAATAGACAGATAGATAGAGAGAGAGAAGAGAGAGAGAGAGAGAGAGAGAGAGAGAGAGAGAGAGAGAGAGAGAGAGAGAGAGAGAGAGAGAGAGAGAGAGAGAGAGAAGAGAGAGAGAGAGAGAGAGAGAGAGAGAGAGAGAGAGAGAGAAATAAAGACAGAGAGATAACAAAACACACGAAGAAACGATAACAGCAAGAGAACGACCGCGAGAGATCCAGAAGGAAACAAAAATAAGCACAATCAAACAATAACCAAAAAAAGAGCAAAGAATTAAAAAAAAATAATAATAAAAAAAAAAAAAAAATACAAAACCAGACTCAGCCCCCCACCTCACCCAGCTACCCAAAAAAAAAGAGCAAAGAACTTAAAAATAATAATAATTAAAGAAAAAAATACAAAACCCCCCACCCAGCTACCCCACTCCAAGGGCTTTGACTTCCGACGGCGCCGACGCTCAGGATCTCCCGGCGACCCCCTGGCGAGCCAAGTGAGGCCTTCCCTCTCTCTCCGTACGTCGCTTCCGATCCCCTGCCGAGTGTCTCCCTTTCCCCCCTGCCAGCTATCCCCGCCCACGCCCTTCCAGACGCACACATCTACTCTCCCTGATAGATATTTCCTCCCTCTCCCTGCCAGACTAGACTAGACACTTCCACCCCCTACTTCCCCTACCGAACCTTTCCTCCTTCCCTACCTCCCTCTCTTCCTCTGACAGACGCCACCTCCCTCCCTTTCTCTCTCCCCCCCCTCCCTCCCTTTCTCTCCCCACTCAGCCTACCCCCTCCTCTCCCTCCCCTCCCTCTCCCTCCCTTTCTCTCTCCCTCCCCTCCCTCCCTTTCTCTCTCCCTCCCCTTTCCCTCCCTTTCTCCCTCACTCAGCCTTCCCCCTCCCTCTCCCTCCTTCCCTTCCTCCCTCTCTCCCTCACTCAGCCCTCCCCCTCCCTCCCTTTCCCTCTCCTCCCCTCCCCCACCCTCTCCTCCCCCCTCCCCACCCTCTCCCTCTGCAACACCGAACGCCTAGCACTTCCTAGACATCGCTTCTTATCGTCGCGCTGATAAGAGAAATCTCGGTGACGCCTAAACCACGTGGGGTATCGGAGGGGGGGGCGAGGGGGGGTCACTTGGGGGTCGAGATAGAGGGGGTGGGGTGAGGGGGTGGGGGAGTGAGTGCATTTAACGTGGAGGACTTTGGAGTGCGTGGATTTTCCTCTTGATAAGGGCGTGAATCTGTGTCAGCATGACGGTGAGCGCGTGGATGAGTGCGTGAATGGATATGCAGTTGGTGTGTTAAGAGTGTATGTGAGTGTTAGTGTATGTCAGTATGTGTCAGAGAGTGCGAGAGCGAGTGTGATTGTGAGTGAGTGAGAGAGTGAATGAGTGAGTGAGAGTGAGAGTTGAGTGAGTGTGAGTGAGTGTGTGTATTGGGTGTGTGTGGTGTGTGTTGTGTGTGTGTGGGGGGGGGTTGGTGTCCATGTACATATACATGTGCGTGTGCGCGTGTGTGTGTTAACATACATATGTGTATATAGCCCATGCTTGCTTTCCTATAATAAGTCTGTCTCCCCGTCAGCGTCCGTGCACGCATCGCCTAACGAACAATATTACGCGTCATTCTACAAATACGTGCATGAATTTCTATTTCCCGTTATTGCCATTCCGATCCCTCGACATTCTTTTATTTTCTCGTTCGCGCAAAAAAAAAAAAAAAAAAAAAAAAAAAAAAAAAAAAAAATGGCGCGGAAGCAAATTGTCCCGTGTCAATATTTCGGCCCCACTCACGCAGTAATAAATAATAATCTATAATAATATAATCTAATAATAATATAATAATAATAATAATATAATAATAATAATAATAATAATAATCACGCAGTAATAAATAATAATCTAATTAATAATAATATAATAATATAATAATAATAATAATAATAATATAATAATAATAATAATAATAATAATAATAATAATAATAATAATAATAATAATAATAAATAATAATAATAATAATAATAATAATAATAATATAATAATAATAATAATAATAATAATAATAAATAATAAAATAACAATAATAATAATAATAATAATAATAATAATAATAATAATAATAATAATAATGATAATAATAATAATAATAATAATAATAATAATAATAATACAATAATAATCACGCAGTAATAAATAAATAATAGTCCCACTGACGCAGCAACGCGGGAGAAGTAATGCCAATTATTTCGGTCACTGACTGGCGGAAGGTTTTGCAAAAAAAAAAAAATAAATAAAAAGGAAAAAAAATATAAGCGCCGATATTCGGGTTTAAGGGTGGGTTTTATTTTTCTCAAGCGATAGCACACAGACATTATAAATATATAAATAAATATAATAAATAAATAAATGCATACATAAACAAAAAAATCTTAATCACACAACACACACACACACCACACACACACACACACACACACACACAAACACACACACACACACACACACACACACACACACACACACACACACACACACACACACACACACACACACACACACACACACACACACACACACACACACACACACACACACACACACACAATCACACACACACACACAATCACACACAACGTGCATTTACACGCGTTTGTGTGTGCGGCTGGGGGGCGTGTGAGTGTGATTTACCGCACCCTAACTCACTCAAGAACACCTTACAAACAAACAAACAACTAAGATACGCGTAACTCCCCCTCTGCAGCTCCCGCCCCACGTTGCCCCCCACGTGACCGCCCCGTCAACAAGACCTCGGCCAAATAAAGAAGAAAAATGGAATCCATCAAAAATAAGGTCCCGCCCCGAAGCCAACCGCGTGACACCCTCTGTGCCAGCGGAATGTCAACTGTCACGGGGCACTATTTACGATGCACGAACCTTGTGTCTGTCTATCTATCTATCTAGCTCTATATACATATGCATCTATCTAACTATCTAGCTAGTCTGTCTGTCTATCTATCTACTTATTTATCAAGTGAATCTATACTCTATCATCTACTTATTTATCAAGTGAAATCTATCTACTTATTTATCAAGTGAAATCTATCTACTTATTTATCAAGTGAAATCTATCTACTTATTTATCAAGTGAAATCTATCTACTTATTTATCAACTGAAATCTATCTAATATATCTATCTATCTACTACTTATTTATCAAGTGAAATCTATCAACTTATTTATCATCTATAATATATCTATCTATCTGACTATCTATCTGTATCTGTATCTGTATCTCTTAACAAACTATCTACCTAACCATATATTTGTATCTGAATATCTATCTGTCTATCTATCTGTATCTGTACATCTAACTATCTATCTATCTATATTTGCATATCAAACAATCTATCTATTCATATCTATTTACCTATCTATTCATCTATACTTTTATATTTATCTATCTCATTACATCTATGTGCCTATCTGTTTATAACTATTTATGTATGTATTTCTATCTATCTATTCATATCTATATCCATCCATCTATCAATTTCTATCTATCTATCTACATCTATCCATCTATCAATTTCCATCTATCTATCAATTTCTTCTATCCTTTTCATCAATTTATCAATTCCTATCTATCTATATCTATCTATCTTTGTATTTCTATCTATCTACCCATCCACCAACCCATACAAAAGCAACACGATAAACCCGGGTCGAATAGAAGCGACGGTGACAAAACGCCCGAAACAAAAGGCCTCTGCAGTGACAGCTGTGACAGGCAAGAGGAGACGGAGCAGCGAACCAGAGGGAGAGGAGGGAGGGAGGGAGGGGAGGGAGGAGGGAGGAGAGAGAGAGAGAGAGAGAGAGAAGAGAGAGAGAAGAGAGAGAGAGAGAGAGAGAGAGAGAGAGGAGAGAAAGAGAGAAAGAGAGAAGAGAGAGAGAGAGGGGAGGGGGGAGGAGGGAGGAGAGAGGAGGGAGGAGGAGGAGGAGGGAGGAGGGAGGAGGAGGAGGAGGAGGGAGAGGGAGGGAGGGGAGGGAGGAGGAGGGAGGGAGGGAGAGAGGGAGACAGGTACCAGGGCAACGGAGATAAGGGCGATAGCAGGACCCCTGTGATGCGAGAGTGACAGTACCGAGGGAGTAAACACCAAAGTTACTTAGGCATGTGTAATTCTGGAGTGACGGAGAGAGTTGTTCTTAAGTGATGGAGAGGTTAATTCTGGAAGGTTAAGACTGATGGAAGAGACTGGAGAGAGTTAACTTAAAGTGATGGAGAGGTTAATTCTGATGGAGAGGTTAAGATGATGGAGAGGTTTAATTCTGGACTGATGGAGAGGTTTAATTCTGGACTGATGGAGAGAGTTAATTCTTAAGTGATGGAGAGGTGATGGAGGGTTAATTCTGGACTGATGGAGAGGAAATTTAAGTGATGGAGAGAGTTTATTCTTAAGTGATGGAGAGGTTAATTCTGGAGTGATGGAGGTTAGAGTATGGAGAGAGTTATTCTTAAGTGATGGAGAGGTTAACTCTAGAGTGATGGAAGAGGTTAATTCTGGACTGATGAGAGGGTTTGTTCTTAAGTGATGGAGAAGGTTAAGAGTGATGGAGAGGTTAATTCTGGACTGTTCTTAAGTGATGGAGAGAGTTATTCTTAAGTGATGGAGAGGTTAATTCTGGAGTGATGGAGAGAGTTATTCTTAAGTGATGTTAATTCTGGACTTAATTCTGGACTGATGGAGAGGGGTTCTGAATGGAGAGAGTTATTCTTAAGTGATGGGAGGTTAATTCTGGAGGTTAATTCTGGGATGGAGAGGTTAATTCTGGACTGATGGAGAGAGTTATTCTTAAGTGATGGAGAGTTTAATTCTTAAGTGATGGAGAGGTTAATTCTGGACTGATGGAGAGGCAAATTCTAGAGTGATGGAGAGAGTTATTCTTAAGTGATGGAGAGGTTAATTCTGGAGTGATGGAGATAGTTATTCTTAAGTGATGGAGAGGTTAATTCTGGACTGACGGAGAGAGTTATTCTTAAGTGATGGAGAGGTTAATTCTGGAGTGATGGAGAGGTTAATTCTGGACTGATGGGAGAGGTTAATTCTGGACTGACGGAGAGAGTTATTCTTAAGTGATGGAGAGTTTATTCTTAAGTGATGGAGAGGTTAATTCTGGAGTGATGGAGAGGTTAATTCTGGACTGATGGAGAGAGTTATTCTTAAGTGATGGAGAGGTTAATTCTGGAGTGATGGAGAGGTTAATTCTGGAGTGATGGAGAGAGTTATTCTTAAGTGATGGAGAGGTTAATTCTGGAGTGAATGGAGAAGGTTAATTCTGGACTGATGGAGAGGGTTGTTCTTAAGTGATGGAGAGAGTTATTCTTAAGTGATGGAGAGGTTAATTCTGGAGTGATGGAGAGGTTAATTCTGGACTGATAGGTTAATTCTGGACTGACGGAGAGAGTTATTCTTAAGTGATGGAGAGTTTAATTCTTAAGTGATGGAGAGGTTAATTCTGGACTGATGGAGAGGCAAATTCTAGAGTGATGGAGAGAGTTATTCTTAAGTGATGGAGAGGTTAATTCTGGAGTGATGGAGAGGTTAATTCTGGACTGATGGAGAGAGTTATTCTTAAGTGATGGAGAGGTTAATTCTGGAGTGATGGAGAGGTTAATTCTGGACTGATGGAGAGTTCTTAAGTGATGGAGAGAGTTATTCTTAAGTGATGGAGAGAGATTCTTAAGTGATGGAGAGATTCTTAAGTGATGGAGAGAGTTATTCTTAAGTGATGGAGAGAGTTATTCTTAAGTGATGGAGAGAGTTATTCTGGAGTGATGGAGAGGGTGAATCTGGCGAGACGGACAGGGTAATTCTGAAATGACGGCCAAGGTAACTACGCAGCGACGGCCAGGAATATTTCCAAAGTGACAGCCCGGGCAATTCTGAAATGTCAGGAGTGTCAGAAGGCGCTTGAGTACGTTGCTTGACTGTGTTTGTGCGCCTTTGACCAAAATATACAAGCTAAAATAAAAAAAAAAAAGTGTCGATCGTGATACAAAGGCCAAACAATTTCATCTTCATATTACCTCTTTCCCTTCCTCCTTAGACCAACATCGGTCCTCCCTCCCTTCTCCCCTCCCTCCTCCTTCCCCCTTTAGCCCTACCCTTCGTACCCGCACCCCACCCCTCTGCCACCTCCCTCCCCCACCACCCGTCCCCTCCCCCTCCCTCACCCCACCCCCCGTCCCTAATCCTTCCCTACCGCACGCTGCAGGTCAGGCAAATGTCATGCAAACACAAAGACGCCACGAGAGAGAGCAGACGTCTGTGCGACCCGGCTAAATTTACTCGGGTGCAGAGAGAGACTCGAACGCACATACACATCCGCTGACAGGAACAAATACAGACCTGCAGGTACCTCGACAAAGACAGATAGGTGTATATATATAAACGCAAAGACAGACAGACGCATACATACACACGTAAAGGCAGACAGACGCGTACATACAAACGTAAACACAAACAAGCGCGTATATATAAAAAAACACAAAGACAGACTCAGACACACACACACAAACGCTAAAGACAGACACACCCGCAGACAAAGCCAAACACAGACATGCAAGTCCCTCGACAAAGAATGACTCACAGACAGACACACACGCTCGAACTGAAAAAAAAATGCAGAACACAAACAGATGCATTTCCTGGCACAGACAGACATATACAATGAAGATTTTTACTGTGATATGTCAAACTACAAAGACAAACATACAGATTGACAGAATAAACACTTTTTCTCATTCACGCTGCCTTTTCCCTCCTTCGTCCTTTCCTTCTGTCGCTCCCTCTCCCTTTCCTACTCCCTCTTCACCTCCATCTCTCTTTCTTTCTCTTTCTGTCTCCATCTACCCTTACTCCCAACTTCTCTCCCACTCTCCACTCCACTCTCCCACTTCATCTCTTACTCTCACTCCTACTCCCTCCCACTCTCCCACACCCACTCCCACTCTCAATTCAACTCTCACTCCCACTCCCTTTCCGTTTCCCATACCCACTCCCTTTCCCTCTCCCTCTCTCCCTCCTCCCACTCCCTTTCTCCCTCCCAGTCCCTCTCCCTCTTAACCTTGAAAACAGTCTTCCCAATATTCATTCACACTTCGCGGCGCTATCAATATCTCGGCATTCGATTGTGTCTATCAGCCTCCACTGGGGTGATAATCGCCCACTCAGTCAGAAAAATGTTTTATGCCGGCGGTCATTATACGTCGCTGTACTTGGGAAATAAGGAGGAATTAGTTGAGAAGATGAGAGAGAGTAGAGAGAGAGAGAGAGAGAGAGAGAGAGAGAGAGAGAGAGAGAGAGAGAGAGAGAGAGAGAGAGAGAGAGAGAGAGAGAGAGGAGAGAGGAGAGAGAGAGATGATGAGGAAAACGGAAGACAGAAGAAGGAGAAGAAGGAGGGAGGAAGGAAGGAAGGAAGGAAGGAAGGAAGGAAGGAAGGAAGGAGGGAGGGGAGGGGAGGGAGGGAGGGAGGGGAGGGAGGAGAGGAGAGGAGAGGAGAGGAGAGAGAGAGGAGAGAGAGAGAGAGAGAGAGAGAGAGAGAGAGAGAGGAGAGAGAGAGAGAGAGAGAGTAGAGAGAGAGAGGGAGTAAGCGAAGGGGAGAAGGGGAAAGAGTAAAGGAGAAAAGAAAGAAAACTGGCAAGAAGAGAAAGAGAAATGGAGAGAAATGAAAAGAATGGAAGTGAAGAGAAGAGAGAAAGAGGAAAGGCTAAACGAAGAGAACATGCACGAGATCAATACCTGGCTGCAACCCCCTCCTCCCCCCTTCCCTCACCCCCAACCCCCTTCCATGCCCTCCTCAACCGTTCCTTCCTCCCACCTCCTCTGTTCTCGCTTATCAACTTCTCTCACACACGTCACTCCCTCTCACTTTTCCTGTCCTCTCCTTTCTCTTTCCTTCTCATTTTCTTTCTGTTTCTCTTCTCTCAATCTCTATCTATTTATTGCGCGTGTCACACACACAGCACACACACACACACACACACACACACGCATATATATATATCCCCTTCTTCCTTTCTCAATCTGCTTAAAATCGTATGAAATATATGAAACTCGATAAGATAAAATAAGAGACTTATAAAGCATAGTCATGTTATAGAAGGCGGGGCGGGAAAAAAAGATAACGAGAGAGAAAAAAAGAAGGAAAAAATACCCGCACCTTTTCCCCCGCCATTTAATATTGAGCAAGCAATAAAAAAAAAAAAAAACGAGCGAAAGTCATGCAAAAAATATGCTTCTCTTGCCGGGGTACTTCTGCCTGCAGGGACTAAAGCCGCTGGACCGCCGCGCGCCCTTGACAGAGAGAAAGTGCAGGGGCGAAAAGGGACAGCGAGGGACATGACACAGCCATCTTGGGAGCGCGACCGGGATATAGCGCCCGCCCGGGTTGCGATTTCGTTAGAAGTGCCGACTTGCTTCTTTCATTTAACCCGTCTGTTCTCTTGTCATTAAACGAGTGGGATGAGGGAAATGTTGACTTGGTAGACGTGGAAGATAAGGAGATAAGGAGACTGATAAACGGATAAGTGCAAAATGTGAAAATATCAGGCGCTCTGTGTCACACCCGCCCGGCCGGCAAGGCTACACCTCCACGTTAACCTGAACCCACTTGCGCTTGCCGCTCTTCCCTTGTCATGGTTACTTCATGAGTTCCTAATAATTTAGATCTCCTCTCTCTCTTTCTTCTCTCTCTTTCCTTCCTCTTTCCTCTTTCTCTCTTTCTCTCTCTCTCTCTCTTTCATTTCTATTTATTTATTTAATTCTCTTTCTCTCTCTCATCTTTTTTGTTTTCGCTATCAATGTTACTTCCTCTCCGTTTCTGTCAATCGGGGTCTACATGTATGCCTGATTTTGTCTACTGTATGACTCATCCCTGTCTGTCTGTCACCTTATCTGGATGCCTGCCTGGCTCATTCTTTTTCTCTTTCTCTCTCTCTTCTCTTTCCATTCCCGTCCTCTCCCTCCCTTCCCCAGTCTCATTTCCCTGTTTGCATACCTCTGTCAGCATGCAATTTCCTGCAACCTCCCTTACCTCTCTGTTGTTTTTGGACGCTCCATTGGATTAACCCCTGTCTCTTTCACTTAAACTGATCACGCTGGCTGTGTGGGAACTACATCGACCTCCTTCCCCTTCCCTTCCCCTTCCCCTTCCCTATAATACCTTTAGATTCCCTTCCTTTCTCTTCTCTATTTCTCTTCCTTCCCTCTTTCTCCTTATCCTTTCCCTACCCCGTCAACCTTCCCACTTCCCCATCCCCCTTCCCTTCTCTACCTCTATCTCTTTTTCTTCTTTCTCTCTCTATTTGGCTTGTGTGGGACTACATCGACCTTTCCCTTCCCCTTCCCTTCTTCCCTTCCCCACCCCCCCCCTTCCCACTTTTCCCCTTCCCTTCTCTTTCTTTCTCCTTCTCTTTTCTTCTTTCTATTCTCTATCTCTGGCTGTGTGGGAACTACATCGACCTCTTTCCCTTCCCTTTCCCTTCCCCTTCCACTTCCCCATTCCACTTCCTTTCTCTTTCTCTCTCTTTCTCTTCCTTTTTCTATCTCTATCTATCTCTGGCTGTGTGGGAACTATTCGTCCCCTACCCTCAACCTTCCCACTTCCCCATTCCCCTTTCCCTTTCTCTTTCTCTTTCTTTCTCCCCTTCTTTCTCTCTCTATCTCTGGCTGGAACTACATCGACCTCCCTTCCCCTCCCCTTCCCCTTCCCTTCCCCTTTCCTACCCCGTCAACCTTCCACTTCCCCATTCCCCTTTCCCTTTCTCTTTTCTTCTTCTCTTCCTTCTTTTCCTCTCTCTATCTCTGGCTGGGAACTACATCGACTTTTCCCTTCCCCCTTCCCTTTCCTTCCCCCTCCCATACCCGTCAACCTCCCACTTCCCCATTCCCCTTCCTTCTCTTTCTCTATCTCTTTCTCCTTTCTTCTTTTTCTCTCTATCTCTGGCTGGAACTACATCGACCTCCTTTCCCTTCCCCTTTTCCCCTACCCCCTTCAATCTTCCCACTTCCCCATTCCCTTTCCTTCTCTTCTTCTAATTCTTTTCTCTTTTCTTCTTTCTATCTCTATCTCTGCTGTGTGGAAACTACATCGACCTCCTTTCCCTTCCCCCTCCCCTTCCCATTCCCCCTTCCTTCTCTTTCTCTTTTACTATCTCTCTGGCTGTGTGGGAACTACATCGACCTCCTTTCCTTCCCCTTCCCCTTCCCTTCCCATCAACCTCCCACTTCCCCAATCCCTCCCTCCGTTTCCTTCCAGTAATTTTTCTCACACGCGGAATTTTCCACGTGTCTTGAAGACATTGCCAAGGAGCATCACGGTCTTCTAAGTTCATTTTCCCTCTTCTCCCTCCCTCCTCCCCTTCTACCGCTCCTCCTACATAATCTTTCTCTCCCCTCTTTTTTCTTCCCTCCCTTCCCTTTCTGCCTTCTCCCCTCCCTTCTCCTTCCCCAGCGCCTCCTCATCTTCCCTCCCCCCCACTCCTCATCCTCTCCCTCTTCCCTGTTCTTAAACTCTTCTCTTTTTCATTATTTGGTTTCCCACAGTTGCCTTCCCCCTCCCTCCCCTCCCTCTTCCTCGAATTTCCCTCCACTGCCCTCCCCTACTAACGCCTCCTCTCCCCTCTCCCCTCCTTCGTGTCCTTTAACTGCTTTTATTTCTTTACCTCCTTCTTCGCCCTCCCACCTCCCCCCCCCCCACCCTGGCCGTCGTCTAGGGATTTCTGTCGGGTTATTTTTAGGGAAAAGAGGGGGCCGTTTGTTCCCTTTTTAACGTTGGGTTTGAAGTCGCATACCTTTCACTTCCGCTTCCCTTAACTTCCTCTTTTCTTTCTTTCTCCTTCTCTCTTATTTCATTTAGACGAAACTTATACAGAGCTCTATCTCCCTAATACCCGATCTATCTCTCTACCCCCTCCTCTTACCTCATCCTCTCTTCCCTTTCCCATCATCCCCTCCTCTACACCCCCACCTCTCGCCCTATCCTCTCTATCCCCTTACCCTCGCCTCCTACGCCTCCCTCGCCCACCCTCTCTACCCTCCCTCGCCCCATCTCTCTTACCCCTTACCCCTTACCCTGCCTCCCTTCACCCCACCCTCTCTACCCCCACCCCACCCCCCCCTCCTCACATGCAGACCCCTCCGCCGGGCGGGCTCTGTCCCCCCATGGCGCCACGTGGCACTGTACTGCCTTCCCAATACCATTCTCGGTCCCAGTTCATTCCTTAATTCGTCGTTCTGCCTCAAGTTATCGCGCGGTGAACTTGACGAACTTGGTGAACTTGACGCAGACTTAATCGGGGGCTTGGAGGTGTCACTTCACGCTGCGGAGATGACGTCAGCGTTGAACGCACTGGGACATTACGCAAGTTGGTTTTCTGATGCTTCTTCTGTAACCGAGGGGAGGAGGGGAGGGAGGAGGGAGGGGGAAGGGGGAGGAGGGAGGGGGAGGACTAGGTAAAAGAAGAAGAAGAAGAGGAAACAAGAACAAGAAGAGGGAGGAGGAAGAGGGGGATGAGATGGAGGAGGAGGAGGAAGAGGGGGATGAGATGGAGGGGGAGGGAGGAGTTGAAGAAAGAAGGAGGAAGAATAAGAACAAGAACACGAACTAGAAAATCAACATCAAGAAGGAAAACAAGCAGGACAAGATAAAAGGGCGGGAGTTGGAGAACGAGGAAAAAGGCGAACAAAGAAAATAAGCATAGGAAATAGATAGAGAAGTGGACAGTAGGAGGAGAGGGGGAGGAGGGAGGAAGGAAGACGAGGAGGAAGGAGAGGAGGAGAAGGAGGAGGAGGAGGAGGAGAGGAGGAGGAGGAAGGAGGAGGAGGAAGAGAAGAAGAGAAGAAGAAGAAGAAGAAGAAGAAGAAGAAGAAGAAGAAGAAGAAGAAGAAGAAGAAAGAAGAAGAAGAAAGGGGGAAGGAGGAGAGGGGAGTGCTCACCGCTGACTCAACCCTATTGCACACTTTTGGGGCAATTAAGAGGAATCGCACCTAATATAAACAATTAATTTCGATCATAGGTTATACGAATATATGTATCTGCGCGCTCGCTTTTATCTCACGCTCTTTTCGTTGTTATGTTTGATGCTTTTTTTTCTCATTTGTGGAAATAAATACATAATTGCATGTATATGTATACGTCTATGTACACGTATGTATGTATGCGTGTATGTACTTACGTAGGCCTATATCTGTATGTGTGGGCATGCTTTGTATGTATGTATGTATGTATGTATGTATGTATGTATGTATGTATGTATGTATGTATGTATGTATGTATGTATGTATGTATGTATGTATGTATGCATGCGTAGTATGTGTATGCATAGATACAAGCGAATGAATGTAGATGTGGATGTGCGAAAGTGCATGCGTGAGTGAGTGCATGAGTTAGTTCATGCGTGTGTGCGTTGAAGTGCAAGTGTATTATATTCAGTATACATAAACATTCCCCCACCCCCCTTCCCCTAGACCCCCTCCCCCACCCCCGCGCTCACTCCGCAGACGGTGCTTTCGAAACGCAGCGCCGACGCCGTGACGCCACGGGTAAAACCCAGCGCCGGCAGACGAGCCGCGTTCTGCCACGGGTTGTGAGAATAACCCGCGCCTCGAAGGGTGACGGGTCGAGCCCAGCGAGCCACAGCGGAGCCACAGCGGAGCCACGGCAGCCAAGGCGAGATCGATAGGGTGAGGCCGAGGTTTCGCACTTGCCTGCAGTCTTAATGTATGAATATTGTATTACCGTGGGGATGGGGGGGTAGTCTTACATGGATACAATGTCTGTTCTTAAATCTTAGCTGTGTATATCTACCTAACCTAACCCCGGGTGTATGAATTCTCGAATAAAAGAGACACGTTTGATGATACGATCTCCACGCACTAATTCATAAAGGACAAGGTCGCAGCTGGCGGCTCGTGAAGCTTTCTCCTCGTCCAGCGACGGAGTTCATTCACAAGAGCTCGCCGGACCGGACTTCTGCCAAGCGAAAAGCGAGGGTCGATCTCCATCCGAACGCAAATCGTCTCATCAGATTTGCAGTTCGAAGTCAACAGGCCAAGAGTTCGGACGAGCGCGGCTTTGAATTCTACGGCCTTGCTCTTTGGAGGAAAAATCACAGCAGTGAGTCCTATAGCTTCTCACGGGCGCCACACACGCACGCGCGCACACACACACACACACACACACACACACACACACACACACACACACACACACACTCACTCACTCACTCACTCACTCACTCACTCACTCACTCACTCACTCACTCACTCACTCACTCACTCACTCACTCACTCACTCACTCACTCACTCACTCACTCACTCACTCACTCACCCCCCCCCCTCGCAGCAAGCACGCCGCAGCCTCGTCAGCGAAGCATCAGCCGGTGCTTGGGTCGGGCCGCATCCGAGGAGGAAAGCGAGGCGGAGTAACACGCTGACCTTGTCGGCTCCACCAGGACAAGGCCTTGATCCTGACCTTCTAAAAACCGGCTGTATTTGTTTGTTTTTTGTTGTTGTTTTTTTTTTCTCCTTGGCTGCGTCGTGCTCGGGCCGGCGGGAGCGCGAGCCGGCGGCGCCTCCGGGCCTGCGCTCGCGGAATGTGCCCGTCACGCTCTTGTTGTCTTGCTTCTTCGTCCCGCAACGCCCGCCTCTTTCCACTCGCTGGACCCGAGGCAACCGCGACCCGAGGCTGCACTGTCACGCGCTTCCCTTGGGCTCTAGTGATCTGCAGGGTGGTTACCGCGGCGGCATTGCGCAATCACGTGCCTGCAAGCAAGCAGACCGTGAGCCAGACGGTGATTCATCGCGGTTTCAACCCCTGTGGCGGCGCGTTTGGGGCAGGTCGCGGGACTCGGAGCCCAGGGCGAGGAGCTCATGTCAAGGCGGTCATGCCGAGGCACTCGCGTCCAGCAGCTCACATGCCAGGGAGGAGTCGAGGAGTTCACGTCAAGGAACTCCTGTCAAGAAACTCACTCCCAGGGGTTCGTACCAAGTCACTCTTGTCATGGCCTTCCTGTCAAGGGGCTCATGTCAAGAAGTTCAAGCCAAGGTACCAAAGTAGCCCACTTTACTGAGAACGTGAGAGACATTCCACATGGCAAGCATGATTCAGCACTTTTTTCCTTCCCGATGACACCTCGGCGATCTGCCATGACACGCATGACAACGCCCGTCATGCCAACAGCCCATCAGATGACGGAACAATCCCCGCCCCCGCACCAGATGCTGCCCCTCGGGTGATGCAACTTACCCCACCCCCCTAAAAAGTGGACGAGGAACTTACCTTAATCGAAAGAACAAACCCAAAAATAATATAAAAATATACAGACAGTAATAATATTATCAACACTGGTAACAATAACAATAAGAAGAAAAGGAAGAATTCAACGAGAAACGGAAAAATACGAAAGAGAGAAAGATCAAGACATTAGAAGAACGAAGAACAAGAAGAAGAAAAAGAAGAAAAAGAAAAAAAACAGGAAGAAAAAAAGAAGACAAGCCAGAACAAGAACAACAAGAATCAACAACAAGAATCAACAACAACAACAACAACAGGAATAATTACCACACTAACAACAAAACCAACGCCCACCACCACGACGGGGCCACGCACTCACCTTAGCCGACGCGACGCCCTCGATGTTGACGATGAAGCCCACGCCGCACGCAGC
Organism: Penaeus vannamei; assembly: GCF_003789085.1. Classification (NCBI taxonomy): domain Eukaryota; kingdom Metazoa; phylum Arthropoda; class Malacostraca; order Decapoda; family Penaeidae; genus Penaeus; species Penaeus vannamei. The sequence continues at coordinate 189,598 of NW_020869041.1, read as the reverse complement.
CGACTCGTAGCTGGGGTCGTACAGCCCCTGGGCCTCGGGGTACTCCCACGACTCCACCATCCTGCGGGAGGAGGAAGGGCGAGGTGAGACTGGTGGACAGGAGGGAGGGAGGGAGGGAGGGAGGGAGGGAGGGAGGGAGGGAGGGTGGTGGGTGGGTGAGAGAGAGGAAGAGAGAGAGAGAGAGAGAGAGAGAGAGAGGAGAGAGATGAGAGAGAAGAGAGAGAGAGAGAGGGAGAGAGGAGAGAGGAGAGAGACGAGAGAGATGAGGAGAGAGAGAAAAGAGGAAAGAAAGAAGAGAGAGAGAGATACGGAGAGGGAGGGGAGACTGTCGGTTATACGGTACTCGTAAAGCAGGATTAAAATCACGTGTGTGAGAAGCCGCTAGCTTACTATGAACATTATACTGTGTCTGACTAGTTAAGTTTGCTTTGTCGTGGTACACTATGTGTGTAGATGTACAGCTGTGAGAGTGTGATATCTGTGTGTCAACTATTTGTGTCGCACTTACTGATGTGGAGATGTATATGTTGTCCATTACAGTTTGTGTAACTTGATCGTGTGGTCTTGGTCGATACACGCACCAGCCGACCTACACAAATTCGTCCGCCGGCCTTTACATGATAGATATCAAAGCATTTGCACTTGCTCGACAGACGTGTGTGTCGTCGTTGAATCATATCTATATCTGATATGTAGTGTGAATTCAATGTACTCGGTGATCTGATTATCTTCTGTGTGTGAAAGTCACTTCTGCGTAAGTTTCACATGCCCTTCGTATGATCCGTGCGTGCATCGATTATGCGTGACTGCGTACTAGCAAATGTTTCTTGCGATTGCGTAGCGTGAATATGTTGTAATATACTAGATCGTCGATACCGTGCTTGTGCAGTGCGTTGCGGTGGTGCTGGATACGTACTGCTAGAAATCGTGCAGCTGTATGTCCTCAATGATCGCGATAGTGTGCGTGCATCTTACACTAACAAACATACTCTAATAACTGATTCAACGTTGGCCAATGCTCTCAAGTTCCTAACTGCTCATGAATGATAAATAGGTGAGATAACTTTTAATGCGGTATATAAACACGAGCAGCGCAAGTTAGATCAGTGAGTCAAACCATAGAACCCTAATCACTCACAATTTAACCCACGACTATTTCTACAAATATACGTTTCGTCTGCAGTGACATGGATAAGTATCACGATTAGGGTACAAAGCAAATGACGAATGTATCAAAAGATCTTCAAATCTCCTGCACTGGAGCATCTCACATACCGTCTCTCCTTCTCACACCTGTTCGATGCGTACTTCGCTAGCCGTTCATCAGTGAACATAGCTCTCGTGTCTTGCTATAAGTATCGCCAACAGTGTTCAAATTATCATTTATCATAACATCTTGTGTCACTGATGACTTTCATGTGTCCGAATCTAATGTGCGAATACCACTGACAGAACAGATGGCTGCTGTGTGTGTTGTGTGTGTCGACAGGCGTAGTGCGCGCGGGTCTCATCATAACAGCTAATCCGGCATACGCTTCACGTCGGTGATGCAAAGCTAAGTTGCTTGGATTATAGAAATCAGTGGGCACGGAAACATCAAACTACTGCAAGCAACCAAGATAAAATGATAGCTAGCTAGACTAGAAATCGTATGTCGGGATAATTAACACCAAAACTTTTAAATGTTCAAAAATTAAAACTCAAAGCAAAGTGTAGCTCAGCACACTTAAAAACGCACATATCTTCCTCTATCCATCTTAACACTCCTCAAACTTCAACCAACACACGCACACAGGGAGCACACAATACACACTTCATACATTTATACCATACTTACACAGCCAGTAAACAAAAGAAAGAAAAAAAAAATCGATCAAACAAAAACACATAGGCCTACATTAAACTTCCCTGCTACGTCAATAAACCCACCTACCCAAAAAAAACATCAAACAAATAATTAAAAACAAATCAAAGGAAATGAAGGAAAAAAAGTGACAGATAAAATTAAAATAATAAATAAAATAAAAAGAGAAAAAACAAAAAAACAAATAAAGGAGGAAAAATCAAGCCCTATAGCGAACGAAATCTTAAACGACTCGGCAAGGACAGATCTGTTTTCTGCGCCCATTGCGTTATTTCGCCAACCTACTCCGGCCGCCACGACATAACGTTCGCAACAGCCGCGAATCACAGAGTCCACGAGATAACCCAGACTGACGTGTAGAAGAAGCAGAAAGAAAGAAGGAAAAAAGAAACACCCGAGAGGCCAGAGGAAGGGGAAGGGAGCGTTACAATCAAGAATTCCTTTTTGATGAATAACAATTATCTACCACCTCCCCCCCAGCCCTTCTCTGTAATTTTGACCGGTGAGAGAACGAGAGATAGGAGAGAGAGGAGGGGGGGAGATGAAGAAGAGGGAAGACGGAGAAGAGAAAGAGAAGGTGGAGAAGAGAAGAGAAAGAGAAGAAGGAGAAGAGAAGAGAAGAGAAGACGGAGACAAGAGACAGATGAACCGAGAAAAGTGAGAAGAGGCGAGAGAAGAGAAGAGAAGGAGAGAGGCAAGGGGAGAAAGGAGCGACGAAGTAGACACAGGAATGCAAGACAGAAGAAGAAGAGAAGAGAAAGAGCATAAGAGCAGAGCTGATGAAAAACGAGACAAGAGAGAGAAGAGAAGAGAAGAAGAAGAGACAGAAGAAGGAAGGAAGGGAAGGGGAATGGGAAGGAAGGGAAGGAGAAGGGACAGAGAAGAGAAGAGAAAGAAGAGAAGAAGGAGAAGAGAAAAGGAGAGGAGAAGGGAAGGCGAAGTGTAAGGGGAAGGCAAGGGAAAGGAAGTGAAGAGAAGAGAAGGAGAAGAGAAGAGCAACGAGAAGGAAGGAAGGGAATGGAATAGGGGAAAGGGAAGCGGAAAAGGGAAGTGGATATGGGAAGGGAAGAGAAGAGCAATGATAAGAGAAGAGAAGAGAGAGAAAGAGAAGAGACAGAGAAGAGAAGGAGCAGAGAAGGCGAGAGAGAGGAGGAGGAGAGAAACCGATGAGGAGTAGAGGGGAGGAGAGGGAGAGAGCGCAGCTATCGTGGGGGACGATGGAGATGGCGGAGACTGAGGGGAGGAGAGGCGAGAGAGAAGAGAGAGAGACGAGCACAAGACGAGTAGAAGTGACATAGAAGAGAGACGTAGATCAGAACTCGACTTGAGCGTGAAGAGAGAATTAAGAGATTCTGCGACGAGAAGACTGAGAGAGAGAGCGAGAGGAAGAGAGAAGGAGGCGGGAGAGATGAGACAGGAGAGACAAGAGAGAGGAGAAAGAAAGACACAGGTCTACGACAGAGAGAACGACCAGACAGAGCAGCAATGAGAGAGAGAGAGAGACATACAGAACAGACAGACCAGACAGGACAGAGGAGAGAGACAGGGCAGAGAAGATGACAAACGACAGAGAGGGAGGTGAGGAGAGAGAGAGGACTGGGAGAGAGGACGACGAGAGAAGCAGAGACAGAGAGAGAGAGGAGAGGGAGAGACAGGAGAGACGGAAGAGAGAGAGAGAGATAGAGAAGAGAGAGAGAGAGAGAGAGAGAAGAGAAGAGAGAGAAAGACGAGGACACCGAGAGAGAGAAGAGAAGAGAGAGAGAGACGAGAGAGAAGAGGCAGAGAGAGACAGAGAAGAAGAGAGAGAGAGAGACAGAGAGAGGAAGAGAAAGAAGAGAGACGAGAGAGAGAGAGGATTCGAGAGATGAAGAGAGACAGAGAAGGGAGGACCGAGAGATATACAGAGGACAGACAGAGAGAAGGAGAGAGAGAGAGATGATCGAGAGAGAGAGGAGAGAGAAGGACAGACGACAGAAAGAGAGAGAAAGGAGAAAGAGAGACAAGAAGGAGAAGAGGAGCAGAGGAAAGAGAGAGAGAGAGAGAGAGAGAGAGAGAGAAGAGAGGAGAGAGGAGAGAGAGAGAGAGAGAGAGAGAGAGAGAGAGAGAGAGAGAGAGAGAGAGGAGAGACAGAGAGAGACAGAGAGAGACAGAGAGACAGAGACAGACACAGAGAGAGACAGAGAGAGAGAGAGAGAAATCGGGAAAAAAAGAGAGAGGAGAGGGGACAGACAAACAGCCAGAGAGAGACCGAGAGACAGAGTGAAAAAGGCAAAGAGAGACAGAGACAGAGACAGACAGGGAGAGAGACAGAGGATACCCAGTCCTCAGATCCTACCGGGACCATGCCTTGCTCACGTGATCTACGGTTACTATGAGACCGGTGCACCCCCCCCCCCCCTACTCCCCTATCCTCCCCCCCTCCTAATTTTGGTGTGGGACTCAAGGTAACGCCTCCACGAATACAAATAGACAGAAGCTTAACGAAGGTGTTTCAGTTATTCAATATACAACCGTGACGGAATGCACGCACGCACGCCAGCGCACATGCAAACACATGCAGCTCACTCATTCACTCTTTCTTTCTTTCCTCCTCCCCCGTCCGTCTGTCTCTGTCTGTCTCTGTGTCTGTCTATGTCTGTCTGTCTGGCTCTCTCACTGTCTGTCTCTCTCACTGTCTCCCTGTCTGTCTGTCTGTCTGCTGTCTGTCTCCCTGTCTGTCTGTCTGTCTGTCCTGTCTGTCTGTCTGTCTGTCTGTCTGTCTGTCTGTCTCTGTCTCTGTCTCTCTGTCTGTCTCTTCTGTCTGTCTCTCTCTCTCTCTCTCTCTCTCTTCTCTCTCTCTCTCTCTCTCTCTCTCTCTCTCTCTCTCTCTCTCTCTCTCTCTCTCTCTTCTCTCTCTCTCTCTCCTCTCTCTCTCTCCTCTCCTCCTCCCTCCCACACACACATTTTTTTTCGACGCAAAATTTTGCAAACACGGCTTAGGCTTCGTAAA
>NW_020869041.1:172245-179745 GCF_003789085.1 Penaeus vannamei | reverse complement strand
ACCTCGATAATTTAATTTACTGACTTCCTCTTGTTTCCTGGAATTTGCTTGAGTGGCGAAACAGTAGACAAAACGATCAATATAACATCGACAATCAATAAAGCATAAAACTTGAAAAAAAAACTCCGACTCAGCACACTAAAGCAATCAAAACCTCTTGGCGCAGTTCAATGAAACAATCTTGCTTAATTCTTTTCTCTAGAACGCCACAAAGAGGTTTGGATTCGTTAGGTTCAGTCAAGGATGAGACGCTGAGAAGGGTGTGTCCTCACTCCTCCCCGGCCACGCAGTAACTGAGAGTCGTCTGCTGAAGCCTGGGGTTGAGAGGCTTCGTCGGGCCTCGCCGGCGATGCGCACGGGCTGCTATTATCTCAAATAAGGATTTTTCCATTTTGTTGATCATATCACGATGAAAGGGGTAGCCACTTGCAGTTATTGTTATTACTGGATGGTTTGGTTATGGCCTATTATCGATTGGGGAATCAAATTTCGTTTGGGGGAAATGGCTCGCACTGCGCATGCTTCTCCCAGGGCTTCCCGGTTTTAAAATTTCTAATGAAATATGTATTTTCCTTTTACTGTTGTTTGTTGCCAATGTAGCTTAGGCCGTACCCTCCCTCGCTGAGATAGTGACCCAACCAGGGGTACCCACCAGCTGATCACGTGATGGTGGCATGGCGTGCTCGTGCAGACCCCTGATACCAAACAATGATCAGGGTAATTTTGTTTCCAAATATACATGAACTATATTCGTTGCAAATAAAGTGAAGGATATCCATTAGTTTGTTTGAATAAATCTTCAATTTCAGAGTGTTCGGAGTGTCATTTCCTGTGGAAAATTTTATCGTTCAGAGAACTCGACTCTATAATTTTTCCGCTTCAACGATTTCAATATTTACTTGTTTATACCAGAAAAGAAATAAACTTTAACCTAACAGTATACTATTATTGTAGTTCATAAGCCGATCATGTCAAGCATGAATAATCAGATAATTCACCTAAGCGATAAAAAAAAAAAAAAAAAAAAATCGACCAACCTTTCGTAATGGGTAACATGTTCCCTTTGACCTTCTGTGCTCAACCTACAAACCAACTTCACTGCTAAGCAACTTCAGTTCCCCCACTTCTCATTTGCAAATTATTCTAAACGGCAAAAAGAATTTTAAAATGTGGTCCAAGTGACTAGTAATGTTGTTATAGGTCATGGTATCTGTTTGTACGTGAGGAGGAAAAGGGATTTTGACTTGGACACCTATTGTGCAATTTTTTTCGTTAGTTTTCCAAATTGACTTGGCAATAATAAGTTTTACTTGAAGAAACCAACCTTTTTCCTTATCAACTTCTAATGTTTCTTGCAGTCAAGTGCTCCCAACGTGTTTAATTAAACGACTTGCAAGTTAATCAGAATATTAATGCGAGTAATTTGTCAAAACTTCCGAGAAAAAGTAGGTTGCCCGCCAAAATATTGTGAGAGCTTCTTTGGAAATCTTGGTTAGTTTATGGTATGTTGTTGCACGCATGTGTGTGTGTGTGTGTGTGTGTGTGTGTGTGTGTGTGTGTGTGTGTGTGTGTGTGTGTGTGTGTGTGTGTGCGCGCGCGCGTGCGTGCATGCGTGCGTGTGCATGTGTGTGTTTGTAAGTGGGTGTGGGTGTGCATGCTTGTGTGAGTGTGCCCGCTCCATTCCCGCTCCCTCCCTGTATACTTACACGCATAGGTACACATGCCTGTCGGTGAATCATCACATATATGCAAGCATGGCTGCAGAAACCTCGTGCTACTACGCCGTCGCTTCATGGGATTCGGCCAGGCTTCAAGAATGTTGCCTCTGCTAATGACCTGTATTTTATAGTGTGTTTTCCCCGCGGTAAAAAAGAATATAGGTTTCTGCTTTGGCTAGAATGGGAGTCAAAAATAAGGCACATTCTATTTTATCCTCTATCATTGCTGATATTTTACTGATATATTTGAAGTTACTATATTAGTGCATAAAAAATGAATAGTCGTTATGCAATATATATCATTATTTATTTGTCACCAGGAAGTTGTTAGATCAACTGACTGAATTCGTGTTAATTCTAAGTGGATGGTTATATTTTGTGGTATATTAATGCTAGTTAGACATTATTTTGGATTCTGGAGAAAAACAGAGTAGTTCAAAGTAGGCTAATTGACATTCTAGAGGTTGAATAGGAAGACTTTTGATTTGGAGATATGAGCTTGGAGCAATGATAATAGTGGAGATTTCCACTTGTTATTTGTCAAGGATTACTTTCTCTCAGACTTGCTTTGAATTATTTTTATCATGGAAGAGTTGCATGATAATATCAGTAGACCTGGAGATAGAGAGAGACAGACAGATAGCTGGACAGAGAGACAGAAAGATGAGATGAGAAAAGGGAGATAACACCAGGTGAGTCAAACTTATCTTGTTTCTTGTGTTTGCCGCGTCTTGCACTGCACTTACTTTCCCTTTTTAAATAAATTGTTCTACGTTCTTACGCTTAAGATAATAAGATGGTCTCATTTCTTTCATCCAGTGACAGTAATTCCCTTTTTTCAGTGACGGCATCGTAAATTCATTTAATCATTTTCACAGTATTTTTTTCAGTGCTTTCCATATTTCCGATTTACTTTTGCCTTTTAGTTATTCTTTGCTTGTGACACGGATGAGAACTGAATATTTAGGTACAAACTGAATGCAAGTTGAAAATTAATGTGTAAAGTAGAGATAGTAGAAAAGTAATAATTCTAAAAGTTTAATATTCTATACACCTCCATTTGGAATCATATGGCACTACTCTTGTTCCAATTTGGAAATCTTTAATGAAACAAGAGAGAAAAAGCATTAATAAAAGGTATTAACCATTATGATTGTTTTTTTGTATTTAGTTTCTTCTCCCGCTTCAAGGTGGCGCTGGTGTGAAGGTGCGTCGTCTGCATGTTTACGTCGGCGAATCAGCTGGTTGATATACAGGAAGAATGAACTTGGACATAAAACATTATAAAAGAAGAAAGAAGAAGGATGAAATTGGTCTAAATACCTATATGAGAAGGAAGAAGAAGTACACAAGGAATCATCTTCAAGGAAATTATAAATTATCAACAAACGAGCTGAATATAATAACAATTATATAATATCTTGTTTTTTAATAAACGTAGTCTAGAAATTATGAATTGAAGTATTTTTGAAGAGTAAAAATAGACAAGAAGGATATGTTATTTTAAGTGAATAAGATATAGAATATTAGCTTACAGGTCCAGTTCTGCCCAGCCTTCTTATAGACGTAAAATAAGATATGCAGTAGTATCAGTAATGTCTAGAATCATTTTCTCCTTTTTCCAGCTAGCAAATAAAGGAGCCCAGGAGATTAAGTCATAACTATAAGATCTGCAGCCATCATTATCTGGTAATACTGTTTCATATTATAACTCAGCAGTCTGATTTCAATGTACATGTGGTGCTTTCTAAATAGAATGGAATAAAAACCTCCATAGGCCTATTTGGAAAGTGTGGCATTGCTTTCTTCCTTTCAGAATTATGTAATCATATTTTTTTAAGGTATTGTTATGGATTAATTATATGCCATGATTACTGATAATCATTAAATGAAATTTAGGTTATGAACCTATATGCTGTTTCTCGCCATGTATTGGAAATAAACAGAAATAGAATGTGCAAAAAAAAAAATTATCAGTTCAGACAAGCATCTTTAGTATGTTAATGTAGTTTATTCCAATAAAATATTGATATATTACCTAGCCATTTTCAGATAACATTGGTAGAAAATATAGAGAGAGACATTCAAGGTATCATTACTGACTAATATTATGAAAATTAATCAATATTTGGAACATAATGTTACGAACAGCATGTCATAGTGTAACACAAATCAAGACTATCAGTAATATTTAGTTGTTATTAATAACAATGTTATTGTAGCTTCTCTTTAACTGCCATGTGTAAGGATGTATGATAATCTTTTTAGGCCTTCATGGAAAAAGAGTAGACACTGTAATATTTGTGTATAATTACATCTATTTCCCATTTACAGATGCAGTTGAAGACAATCACTTGCAGACTTTGTCAACAGGAAGCATACAAAAGTGGTATGAAAAATAATAGTGTATCATCTCTTTTCCATTTCCTTGATAAATGTTGTTTTTATCAATTAGGAAATGGCATATGAAAAACCACTACTGTCATACCCAGATAATATCGATAGTAGAATTTTATACATTAATTGATGATTTTTTGTTTTACTAGGTAGACTGTAAGCTATGCTTTACAGGTCATACTGTTATATTATTAAATCTGTATTTATGTAGAGGTGCATGGTTTTCAGAAATTTAAACAGTCATCCAACATCCAGTTTGTTTCAGATAAATGTATCAAAATAAACTGAGGATTATAATACATAGGGAGATCAGATAGCTGCTGAAATAGAAATATTAGAGGACTCGACTCCAATTTCTGTAGCTCCAGAATTTGCCATCTTGTAAAATACGGATGATACACCTTACAGGAGATGAATTACCTCATCTCCTTATATAAGATTTTCCTTCCACCGTCAAGAGTAAATTAAAAGAAAAGCAATCACTTTTCAAGTCCATTTCATTAGTACAGTCTTTATTATTCAGTACAGTCTTATAAATAAGAAGGCATTCAAAGAACTACTGATTGAAATTAACTTTATTTGGTAAAGTATAGTGAAAATAAAGTTATTGAAGGCATCATTACAGAACTGATTGGCTGACTGACAGATTCTCTCTCTCTCTCTCTCTCTCTCTCTCTCTCTCTCTCTCTCTCTCTCTCTCTCTCTCTCTCTCTCTCTCTCTCTCTCTCTCTCTCTCTCTCTCTCTCTCTCTCTCTCTCTCTCTTTCTCCTTCTTTTCATCTTTTCCTCTCTTCCCCTCTTCCTCTCCACCTCTCTGTCCCTCCCCCCTCTTCTCTCCGCTCCTTTCTTCTTTTCCTCCTTTACAACAGTGTATATCTTTACTTGTTCCAGCAGTTACTGCGGCTAGATGCAAAACGAACATAGATTATTTGTCCATATAACAACCTTAAAAGTTATTGCAAATGTAGAATTTATTTCACTTTGGTTATCTTATGTCCAAGAATTTTTTACGATGATTATAGGTCAAAGATTTTTGCTGCTAGTGAAGATATTAGCAGGATCTAGGCAAATAACTTGCGGGGTCTTACTACCGTAGTTCTCCAGATTGTATATATAGGCCTAACCAAAATGGCTATGATTCCAGACTGCGTCGGGTCCAAAATCCTAATAAGTTTAGTGGAAAGTCAGCTTTAGAAAACAAGGATATCTGCTCCATACCACCTGCTAATTCAGTGTACAACATGAATGTATGTGATAAATGTGATGAATGTATGTGACAAAATAAGCAGTGAGATAATGGATTTTTTATGTAATATGATATTGTATACTTATTAAGAAAGGAATCAAGAGATGCATTTTTAAATACAGACAGATAAGGAGGAGACCTAAAGAGTCACAGTAGATTTCTACAATTCTCTTAGAATGCTTCTAATTTAACAGACAATCATATGAAGAGTTTTGAAAACAGGCAGTTATTCCAGATCAACATCTTTGGCGTAAAGACACACAACCAACCAACAGTGGTATGACATTTGTAAATGATGTAAATGGATCATTTGATATTCATTTCAAATAATGCAAAAACTGTGACTAGTAGAAAGTGTTATATCAGCAGTGAAAAAAAAAAAATATAGATTTTATAAAACTTAGGAGGGATTTATTATTTTGGATTTTATTAAGCATAAACTGATCAAAGCATAAACCCATCAATGCTAACACAGTATATATTGTAGGAAATTATTGCAAAAGTATTGCTTCAAAATTCACATGCATATACAAGTAGATTTTGTCTTAAGCACAGCTTTTTTTCATGATTTCTTTTACATCACAAGAACAACCCAGACTTCTTAAGTGACCAATTCTTGAGTTAATAAACAACCCCCTTAGAAAATTTAATTTTGTGTATGGAAATTATGAAAATTCAAATGTACAACCCTTTGAGTGTGCCTTGAAAAAAAACAAATATACAACAGTATGTTAAATGCAGAATTAATTCTTTGTAGGTAATATCATCCCATTCCCAAGACATTAGTTAATTTGATAAGAAGATGTAGAGGGAAAGGATTTAAACATATTTTTTATGGAAGTACCATATCTTAAAACCATAATTGTATTTGTGAAGAAGGGGACACAGAATATGACTATTGATGTTGTTTAAGACTTGGCTTCTCTTAATTTAAGCCAGTATATTCTTATTGATAAGTTTTGAGAAATGTGTGATAATGGAAGTAATTGTTAAAAAGTATTTGAATAACTTTGCTTTTTTTTAAAGTAAAGAACAAAATTACCAAAAAGGAAAGCAATACTATATCTAACTTATGCATCTTTATAGTGACAGGGTTATCACATGAGATGGAAAGAGTTACTTTACATTTTTTTAAGATGGTTAATGCAAAGTCATTAGTCCTCCTATTCCTAAGAAAGAAAATTGTAGGTATTTATGAAATTTAGGTGATATCTCTTTCTTCTTAATAAAATACATGTTCTCAAATTACCAGGGTGTAAAAATGGTAGAAATGAACAGAGTTTTAATAAGAAATGTAGAAAAAATAAAGAGAATTGTTTATTCCACACAGCTAGATATTTTCTTATATCCTTATGTACAGATTTGTGTAATACTGAAGATCTTAGAAAAAAAAGTGAATAATTTCATTTTGGAACTATTCTTTGATATATGTACTTTCAACAATAGATGGAAATATTATTAAACTTCCTTTTTTCATCTTCCCTTTTTTCTCTTTTATGAAGATGGAAAAAGAAATAACAAGATTCTATAGTGCATGTAGGAAAATACGTCTTTTCTTTAAAGTTCCCTACTATATAAAACTTGTTTGTATATTTTCCAGGACTACAAAGAATTTCATAACGCAAAATAAAGTTGGCATATATGTTTAACCCATTGTACAAAGATATATGTACTCTCCACTGCAAATTTTGTCACACAAATGATTCCACAAATGGTGAGCCGTGAGGAGTCACATTCTAGCCCAACGTAACCTTATCTGATTTCCCTATTTCATGATTTTGGGGGATTTTTTTTTTTCTAAAGTTAATGATACTGATGTTGTTATTGTAATGATTGAAATTATGGTTATTATAATATGATTAGAACACAGAAGTCAATAAAAAATAGAACGGAATCTTTCAAAATCAAGAAAGGGTAAACAGATGAGATAGCTTGGACTAGTAATTGACTCCTCAGTGACTAAGGTACTTAACGGGCCATCTATGTGTTAATACAATCAGTATTCTAAAATGACAGTGGAAATGGCATGTATCTCATACCATTCCAGCACTAAGCATTGGAACTATTTTATGATGTTCTAAAATGCTTTTGTTGTCTGTTGTCAGTTTTCATATTGATTTATTTTTATATTTATTTTTTT
>NW_020869041.1:164745-167245 GCF_003789085.1 Penaeus vannamei | reverse complement strand
TAATACCAAAACTTAATCTAGAGAAGCTTTGTTAGTTGTAGAGAATACTTACATTATCACTTATTAGATAGTGTGCATATGGTAAATGTTTAAAAGCTAAATCTAGCAGTCAGCCACACAGGGGCACCCCACAGACCTCATCCCCTAGACATTGCCAACCAGGATCAAGATCCCAGACCCCTTTTCCCTAGAGTATTTTCCCTTCCTTGGTGGGGGGGAGCAGTTTCCTACAAGGGGCAAGGCCATACCCCAATCCCCTGGAATGTTTGTTATCTGCATATCCATAGTCACGCCCAACATGAGACATCATACTCTGTTCAGTTTGCAGCTAGAGCTGAAATAATGTATTGCCAAGAATGCCATCAGATTAGCATTTGAGAAGTGACATTCAGAATGCACCAGTGTTATGTTTAAATTGTGTAGGGTTTTGTCATCAGTTGAAGTGTAAAGTAGAACATCAAAAAATACTTGTGAATGATAAATGCATATAGTTAAGTCAGACGTGAAACAGCACAGCCGAAAAGATATTTAGCTTGATGCTAATTTACTAGGGGTATGTAGAGTCATCTGTGGCCTCCCAAAGAAGCTTACTGGACTGTTTATTTTCAAGATTCTTTAAGATAATGAGGTTTATGGATTTTTTAATTTATCGTGTAACCTTTGAACTTAAATTATACCACAACACTTATCAACTTTAGTTAGTAAGCCTATGATATTTTCATAGATGTATGTAGTGCATATGCCCTAATTGATATTGCTGTTAAAAGTTAACCCGCAATTTTATATCAGAGTCCGAAGACCTGTACATCATGCAGTTCTATGGGCTTCGCACTTCATGCTCATATTTTGGTATAAAGATTTTCTGTTCACAGTATTTCACAACAGTTTGTTTTTACTCACACCAAGTTTTTAATATAGATTTTTTATACCGTATAAAGTAGTCATTTTGTTAAGAATGGGAAAGTAAATATTCCTTGAACATTTTGTCACTGGAAGTATAAATGTGTTGTACATTTGTTCTATTATTGTAATCAGTATATTTCAAAAAATTTAAACTATTATTTTATCAAAGGTTTTCCAGGTGTCAGGGTCTACTTGTTGAGTTTATATAAGATATCTGTTCTTACATGGTGCCTGAGTGATTTTAATATGTGGGAAAATTGCATCTTGGTTCATTTCCATTCATATAAGATTTTAATATTTACCACAGTGATCATTCTACTTTTGCTTTGTAATAAGTTAACTGCAAATTTAGGAATTTGTCTTTAAATCTCTCTGTCTATTTCCTCTCACTCATCTCTACTTCTATGCTACTGCTTTCTCTTTATCTCTTTTTCTTTCCAAAGAAATCCTTCTTGTCTTTATCTTCTCTCTTCTCTCTCTCATCTCGCTCTCCATCTGCTATCTGTCCTCTGTTCTCTGATCTCTCTCTCTTGTCTCCCTCTGTCTCTCTGTCTACTCCTGTCTCTCTGTCTCTCTCTCTCTGTCTCTTCTTCTGTCTCTCTCATCTCTGTCTCTCTCTCTCTGTCTCTCTTCTCTCATCTCTCTCTCTCTGTCTCTCTCTTCTCTCTCTTCTCTCTCTCTCTCTCTTCTCGTCTCGTCTCATCTCTCTCTCTCTCTCTCGTCTTCCCTCTCTCTCCTCCTCTCTCTCTCTCCTCTCTCTCTCTTCTCTCTCTCTCTCATGCTCTCCCCCTCTCTCTCCCTCCTCCTCCCTCTCGTCTCTTCTCCTTTCTCTCTCGTCACTCCTTCTCTCTCCTCTCTCTCCCCCACCCCCTCTCATCGTCCATCCTCTCCCCCAACCCCCTCTCTCTCTCTCCCCACCCCCCTCTCTCTCACTCTCCTCCACCCCTCTCTCAACTCTCCCCCACCCCATTCATCTCTCTCTCCCCCACCCCTCTCTCTCTCTCCCCCACCCCTCTCTCTCTCTCACCACACCTCCTATCTCTCTCCCCCCCCCTCTCTCTCCTCCCCCCAACCCCCTCTCTCTCTCTCTCCCCCACCTCTCCTCTCTCGCTCTCGCCTCTCTCTTCTCTCTCCCCCCTCTCTCTCTCTCTCTCTCTCGCCCCTCTCTCTCCTCTCTCCTCCTTCTCTCTTCTCTCTACTCTCTCTCTCATCCTCCTCATCCTCCATCTCATGTCTCTCTCTCTCTCATCTCTCTCTCTCTCTCTCTCTCTCCTCTTCTCCCCTCTCTCCTCTCTCCTCTCTCTCTCTCTCTTCCCTCTCTCTCTCTCTCTCTCTCTCTCTATCTCTCTTATCCCTCTCCTCTCGCTTCTCCTCTCTCTTCTCTCTCTCTCCTCTCCTCTTCTCTCTCTTCCTCTCTCTCTCCCATCGTCTCCTCAGACTCTCTGTCTCTCTCTCTCTCTTCTCCCTCCCTCCTCCTCCCTCCCTCTCCCTGCCGCTCCTCCTCCACCTCTCCGTCTCCCCCACGAAGCCCTCTCCCCTCTGTCTTCCCTCTCTCTCTCCCTCTTGCGTCTGGTCTATCTATCTGTCTATACTTCTC
>NW_020869041.1:155264-160264 GCF_003789085.1 Penaeus vannamei | reverse complement strand
TAGATGCTTGCAACATAATATAATATACACAGATAATATCCACCTTTTGATTTTTCATATACTCTCATTACCTGACCTAAGCTGTAGTCTTTTCCTATCCTAAGTCTTATAACTTTTAGAATTGTGATCCTGCAATTGATGACATTGAAACAAGCAGGCTGGTTTTATGAACTAAGCTGTAGTCTTTTCCTATCCTAAGTTGCTATAACAGAAGATGAGTTACCCTACCTGAATGTGATCCTGCAATTGAATGACTACATTAGAAAAAGGAGACAGCTGGTCCAACTGTGAAATAAGGGTTTTCATGTGCTCCTGAAAGTCTTCCATGGCAGCTTCAGGTCCACTGGTTCTGTATTTATCTAGATTATGCTTCATCCAGTGTAGACTTGTACCTGGAAAAATCCTGGCTGTTATCATTCGTTATAGATGTTGTTTTAAGCATTGAATCCATGAGGATTGTTAAGAAAAGAGAAAGTGAGTGATTGACTAAACTGTTTGCTCCATGAATATAAAGAAATTAATTTACAAGTAATTAATTGAATATTTTGGAATTTATTTTTCCACCATAATTTAAGAAAACACACCCAAGAGCAGAAGTGATGGTGGCGTACTGTTGTATGACGTCCATTCCTGTACCATTTTGGGCATTCGCAGCAGCTGTGGATCCCAGAAGAACAGCAGACGCAGGGGCAGGTCCATGTGGTACAGCTCAATGTCCTCATGCAGCTTGCCAATTCTCAAAGGTTCCAAGAGCTCATGCACACTTCGCCACTTACCCTATTGGGATAGGTTGAATGAGGGTCTTACAGAATACATAGTTGAGTACTTTTTTGAATGGTATAGTCTTACATAGTGGGTAATTTGTGACTGGATGCAAGACTTTAGATGTTTAGTTGTAAACATGCTCTTGTGATTTATAAGGAGAGACTAGTAAATGTGTTTCTTATGTATATAATCACATCTGAATGAAGGATACTTTTACATGTTAAAGAATATGCAGAAATGTTCTCAGGAAGAGTCTTGAAAATTTCCAGACATTCTTTTTTACACATGTATAGAAGTCATTTTATAATAATACCGGTAAAGTAAGTAAAAGCAACAAAGAAACAAAACAGAAGTGGAGGAGTTAACAGTTAAAGCAGCAGCAGCAGCAGCTGCAGTTGAAGCCTTCCTTACCCTGGTCGAAGGCTTTTTGTACTTGAGCCTGGGACTGCTGAGGCGTGTCACGAGGGCGCTGAAGATCTGTCGCATCCGGGAATCGCCTGCCACCACCCACGCCCATTCCCGGAAGCCCTGTTGAGGAGCGCCCGATCCGCCGCCCACGACCGTGCTGGGTTTGAAGCGCACCAAGTACTCGTTGGGGCTGTGGAAGTGGGCTCTAGCACAGGGCGGGCAGGAAGAAGAATTTAGGTGGAAGATAAGGGGTTTGGAAACGAGGTAATTAGGCGGGGGAGGTAGTGGTTATCTTTTTGTTAATTTGTGTCTAGTTACTCACCATCTCCTCCTCGTCATCATCATCAATGGGGAGACGTTTTAACATGGGACACGAAAGGAAATATAAAACATATACATTTGGAATGATTATTTATACAGCAGGGAGCGATAATTCTTTAAGCTGATCTATTGCCTATTGCAGTGATTTGAATAGTTGGGGGCGGGCGTACTGACAATCAGTATTTTAGTTACAAATTCAAGAATAAAAAAAGTAAGGGGACAGCTCTCCCTACCCCCAGTAGATCGTGATTTTTTTCTTTGCTTTGCTTCCTACATGAGCATGGCCGTCGGAGCATTTTAATCATTGATTCCTTTTCGAACAAAAACGTAACCGTGGAAGTTCCTGCCGCACACGGAGGGTATTACCTTTGCGCGAGCGAGGAGGCGGTGACGGCGTTCCTGACGCAGGCGGCCGCGTCGCCCTTAGTGTAGTTGAACATCCGGCAGCATGTGTTCTGCGGGCGGACACCCTTGTGGCTCTGGGCGTAGCAGGCGCGGGCGAGGGCCGGGTGGGCGGCGCGAGGGCGATTGAGTATTGTCACGTGTACGGATACCACGAGCCATACCAAGAAGAGCCCGTACCAGACCCTGTTGCCCCCGCACCACACCTGTGACCGCCAGCACACCCGCGCCCTCGTCACCGTGTGCCGCGCCGCGTGGAGCATCCTCCGAGGGCGCCGGGTCAGGAGGCGGCAGAAGTAGGCCTACGCGACTTGCTGGAAGCCTCTCCTTCGGTCTCTACATGGTGTGATTTCACTTCTGCGGGAAACTGGTTGGTTGAAACCTGTCGATGAGGAACAGTAAAAACTTTTATTATTATCATAATTTTAGTGTATTATTATCATAGTCGTCATCCCCGCGTCCTGATTTCTACTATTAATTTATTTGCATTTACTATGGAGATAGAAATGTGCGCTAAATCCATACCGGCTGTCTCTTAGAGAGAGAGAGAGAGAGAGAGAGAGAGAGAGAGAGAGAGATGAGAGAGAGAGAGGAGAAGAGAGAGAGAGAGAGAGAGAGAGAGAGAGAGAGAGAGAGGGCGCGAAAGAGAGAGATTAAAGAGGAAGAAAAAGCAGTCTGCATGTAGATCGACGAATCAACAGTAAAACCTTAAAAAATAACGTGACTTTGAGCCCAGCGAAAAAATCTCATTCAGGCCCTGTGGTATAACAAGAAAGACTGCCTTATTTATTTTAGCGTGTACAACAAGAACTGGTGTGGAGGCATTGTACTGGTTATATTGATTATATTGTTATATGTATTTTATCAGTATCTGATATCCGAAGGTAGTTATCGAAGTGTCGGACAGAAAGAGATTAAAGGGGCTTATGTACCATAAAACGGCATTGATATTTCGCCCTTTAGGAATAACTGAAAACCTGTATTTCATTATTATATAGCAACAGCAGACAAAGGTGTCGATTATCCACGTAGGCGGCGACGGAGGACAGGTTAGGCGTGTTGTGTGAAGGGCAGCTGCTTCTGCGGGCGCCGTCGCCGGTCAGAGGCCGCCCGCCCCCACCCCACAGGCACACATACACCTGTCCTTCAGGGGAATTTTGTCCCATTGTGCTTGGGCCGTTTCTAAAATTGCTTTGTCCTCGTATGGATGAAATATGAAGTGCATGAGTGCTTGCGTAGTGATTTTGGACGTGAGTGCAGCATTCGTTCGTTCCTTGGAAAAACGGGCGTTTTTCACACGGCGGACAGCTGATACGCCTGGTCGTGCATAAGACATGATATTTTTCTATCATTTTTGTTTTTGTTTTTGTTGTTCACCAGCGATCAAATATTGATATATCCATCATACTTATGCCCAACGTCTGGCTTGACAGTGTGTCAGATTTGTTTAGTATTGATAAGGTTTGTGGTCCTAAGTTATGCAATGGAGGCCAGGTGGGTAGAAGCTTGGGGTTAGCAGGTGGGATCTGCCAGTTAGCGTACCATGACATTAATATTACGTTTAGCAGCCGTGCGTGCTTGGAGGATATTTATCTAATCGTCATGATTGATGTTTTAAATTACAAGATATCTTTCAAGTACATTATCCCGAGTTGATAAGATAAGCGAAGAAAGAAATATAGTACGTAAATATTACATTTTTAATTCAACCCCGAAACACGGTTATTATTCCGGTATTTTTTCTATGCTTTATTTGATAAGTTTGTGGATATGATTTAGTGGTAATTTATCTTGTATGTTCGGAGAGAGAAGAGAATTGTGTGTGAACACGGTACTATTTGTGATTTTTTCTATGGTGTGGGTGTGTGTGTATTAGAGAAGAAAGAGAGAGGAGAGTGTGTAATTTGTGGGTGTGTGTGATGTGTGTGTTGTGGTGTGTGTGTGTGTGTGTTGTGTGTATTAGAGAGAGAGAGTATGTGTGAGAGAGTGCAGAGACTTGTGTGTGTGTGTGTTGTGTGTGTATTTAGAGAGAAGAGAGAGAGAGAGAGAGAGAGTATAGAGAGAGAGAAGAGAGAGGAGAGAGAGAGAAGAGAAGAGATGAGAGTGGAGAGAGAGTGTGTTCTGTATGTCTATTGTATTGTGTGTATTAGAGAGATGAGAGAGAGAGAAAATGTAAACTGTTGTGTAGTATATACAGGAACTGTATTGTAGTGTGTAGTGTGTGTGTGTGCTGTATTAGAGAGAGACGACGAGAGTACCTATTTTAGAGGAGAGTAAAGTGTGTGCTGTGTGTGTGTGTGTGTGTTTGTGTGTGCTATTAGAGAGAGAAGAGAGAGAGAGAGAGAGAGAGAGAAGTGTGTGATGTATATATATATATATATTCATATACATATATTATATATATAATATATATATATTATATATATTCATTATATATATATATATAATATACTATATTATATATTATACCACAATTATATATATATATATTATATATATATATATATATATATATATATATATATATATAAAGGGAAAAATGAAAAGAAGATGAAGCAAAAGATGGAGAGAGAGAGAGAGAGAGAGAGAGAGAGAGAGAGAGAGAGAGAGAGAGAAGAGAGAGAGAGAGAGAGAGAGAGAGAGAGAGAGAGAGAGAGAGAGAGGGTGGGGGTTGTCAGTACGCCTTTGTGTGTTAAATTATAACTATAAACAAAACTCAAAACGAAGTTCGCATTTTGCCCCGTTCGTTGGATCGACCTTGCGGTGGCATTTTCCCCGTTCAACATTTTTTTTCCTTTTCCTGTTCATCTGTTCACTTTCCAACGAGTGGAATCTCACTTGCCTCGGACTAGATCGTTTGTGCGTGCAGGCTACTCGTTGTGGATAGATACATGAACGCAAATGCACGCACACGCATTTTAGGTTCCTTTGGTCTCGTTGCTTTCAGGAACATCCAACGTTGTCTGAGTGAAACTCTTTATAGGTGTATATGATTTAAGTATTCACATCACTGTTTTCCAAGGCGCTCTGCGGAATTTTTTATGCGTTAAACGGTACTTATTTTGCTTTTTAGATACGAAATTTCAGAAGTTAATTTATAAAAC
>NW_020869041.1:140264-147764 GCF_003789085.1 Penaeus vannamei | reverse complement strand
AGGAAGAAGTGATAGAGGAAGTTATATCTGAACAAACAGCTGTCAAGGCTCTCAAAGAAGAAGTAAAACAGGAAGTTATACCTGAACATGCAGCTGTAAAGGAAGAAGTGATAGAGGAAGTTATATCTGAACAAACAGCTGTCAAGGCTCTCAAGGAAGAAGTAAAACAGGAAGTTATACCTGAACATGCAGCTGTAAAGGAAGAAGTGATAGAGGAAGTTATATCTGAACAGACAGCTGTCAAGGCTCTCAAGGAAGAAGTAAAACAGGAAGTTATACCTGAACATGCAGCTGTAAAGGAAGAAGTGATAGAAGAAGTGATAACTGAACAGACAGCTGTCAAGGAAGAAGTAGTTGTCTGAACAGATGGCTCTCAAAGAAGAAGTAAACCAGGAAGTTACACCTGAACAGGCAGCTGTCAAGGAAGAAGTAGTACAGGCAGTTGTTACAGAGCAGACAGGCCTCAAAAGGAAGTTATACCTGAACATGCAGCTGTAAAGGAAGAAGTGATTAAGGAAATTACACCTGAACAGACAGCTGTCAAGGAAGAAGTATTGGCAAAACCTGTGCCAAATACTTCTGATGGTAAGGAAGAAGCACTCAACCCATCAGAGGAAATAGCATCAGTAAAGAAAGAAGTAGAGAAGGAATTGGATAGCACCTTAGCCCAGGTAGCCAAGACCATTAATCTTGAAGAGGCTAATACCTCTACTGTTCATGATTTCGATGTTGAGCTTCAGGCAAAGCCAGCCATTAGCAAAGATGATGCAGAAAAGGTGGTTATTACAGCATCTCCAGAATCTAGTAGCACAGATGTTGACACATCGTCAACACCAGAAGATTTCATAGTACCCAATGCTGTTGGGTCTGGACCTGCAGCTGCAGCTAGTATTTCAGGAGCAGCTATTGCATCAGCTAGTATAGCTGCCGCATCAACAACAGCAGCAGCAGCTGCAACAGTAGCTGCATCAACAACAGCAGCAGCAGCAGCTGCATCAACAACAGCAGCAACTGCATCAACAACAGCAGCAGCAGCAGCAACAGTAGCTGCATCAACAGCAGCAGCAGCAGCAGCTGCAACAGTAGCTGCATCTCCAGTTGCCACTCAGTCTGTGCCAGTAGAAAAACCCAAGCCAGCAGCACCAAAGCCAAAGCTTCTGGGAAGAAAACCTTTAGCTAAAGACAAACCCAAATCAACAGTAAGTATATGCAGATTTGAACACTGTTATTTATTTATTCTTTTTATTCAGACCATATTTTCTCATATTCAACACTCATTTAAACCTTATGTGTGCTTTATGTTGTTTCATTATCATAAATACAATACATGTTTGTGAGAACTAGTTTGGAAGTTTTTTATTAAAGTAAAAAGTATTACGTCATAGCACTGAAGGTGGGAAAGCTAGTAGTTATATCACTTGTTTGTGATTATATCTACTTTTAATGGCTCTTTTGTTATTTTGATATCTGATAAGTAACCACACCCTTTTCAGGAGCTGCCCTGAAACTTGGTCAGATGCTTAGTATCCAAGACAACGCCCTCATCAACCCTCAGCTCCAGAAGATTTTTGAGAGAGTGAGACAGTCTGCAGACTTCATGCCTGCCTGGCAGTTAGAGGCAAGTTGCATGGAATTGTGGATGTATCATGACTGTTGAGTGCAGATTTGTCTGTGAACTAAATTGAAAATAGGTATATTTTTTTCCTTTGGAGAGCAATATAATTTAGTTAGTTCCATCACTGATTATGTAATTTAACACAATGTGTATGGTTAGACTGTATTAGTATTGTATCGAAATCTGGATTTACAGTTTTTACCTTACTTCTGTCTGTTTTTCTTCTTCTTTTTGGCTGCTGCTGCTGTGTTACTAAATAAAATTTTCTTTCCCCAGAATGCCCTTGTGGACCAGTTTGGGCCAGACTGGCGATCATTAGTCACATCATTTGATGAACGTCCTTTTGCCGCAGCATCCATTGGCCAGGTACATCTGGCAACTCTTCCAGATGGTCGGTCTGTTGCCATGAAAATTCAGTACCCAGGAGTAGCAGAAGGCATAGACAGTGATATCAACAACCTCATAGGAACACTAAAGATTGCAAACATTCTTCCAGAAGGTGATGACATTGGATGGTTCTTAAATATCCAACAAGTGCACAATTAATTAAGAAATCTAGGCATCTCTTGGTACATGCTGAATGACTGTAAATGGATGTTTCAGAATTCAATCTTTTGGTGATGTTCAAAGCATCTTGTATGTAAATGTTGACTCTGAATGCCATACAGTGGAATGTGTATATTCCACATGAATCAGGTTAATTATTTCATGGTGTTAGGATGTGAATATATTATTTATCTTATATTTGTTAATTTCACAATGATATTAACATTTTTCTTCTTCAGGTCTGTATGTTGATTCTGTCATTGAAGTGGCCAAAAAGGAATTGAACTGGGAATGCGATTACGTACGAGAAGCCGAGTGTACTACAAGATTTAGGGAGCTTGTTAAACCCTATCCAGAGTACTATGTTCCTGAAGTCATTAGTCAGCTGTGTACAAAACAAGTAGGTTGGGGGTGCTTAAGACATTTTAGATTCATATAATTAATTTGGACATTTTTAATTTGTAATAATACCAGTATAAGATTATTGGCAGAACTGCAGCTGATTGTTTTTTCTTTTCTTTTATTATTATTATGTTTTATTTTTTATTTTTATTATTATTTTTTTTTTAATGAAAAATTTCCCAGCACATGCCATGTGAGCCACTTCTGTTGCGGCACATCCAGTTACCAAGACTCTCAATATAGGAAGAAACATTTTTAAACAAAAACTAATAACTATAATTAATTTTGAGTTGTATTGACAAGAAAACTTTTTGTGTTTTCTCCTTTCATCCCCTGAATAGTCCTTATTTCCAAAATCTAGATTGAATTCACAAACTCTTTAAAAACAATGCTAACCTGGAATTATTTATTTTATTCTCCCTGCAGGTATTTAGCTCAGAATTAATCGATGGTGTGCCAGTAGATAAGTGTATTGAAATGGACCAAGAAACTAGAAATTATATTTGCGAAAAGATTCTACGTCTCTGCCTGTTGGAGTTATTCAAGTTTGGCTTCATGCAGACAGATCCCAATTGGTCAAACTTCTTCTATAATGCAGAAACTGAACAGGTACACATTACAAGTTATTGAATATTAAAACTATGACTTTGTTAAAACTTTGTGTATCTTTTATATGGTGCACTTTGTTCTCTATTTCATTTAAGACTCATTATTATAAATAATTTGATACATAAATATTCCAATACATAACTTCAATAAAGTTCCAAATCATAAATACAGAATTTTACTTATAATTGAATTATTACTTTTAATTACCAGCTTGCTCTGTTGGACTTCGGGGCCTGCAGATCCTATGAAAAGTCATTTGTTGATAAGTACATCCAGATCATCCATGGTGCAGCAACATGTAACAGAGAAAAAATATACGAGTATTCCAAAGAGCTTGGATTCTTGACAGGCCATGAAGCGAAGGCAAGTAAAAATGTGTTTCCTTGATGGTTTTTATGTACATCAAAATTCTGTAGTATTTTAGAATACTTTGGGTAGGCATTTTGTACCTCCTATTCAGATGATTGACTTCCTCTGTACCAATTGTATAATCTTTTTTAACATGCATGTTCTCCCGCAGGTCATGATAGATGCACACATAGACGCTGTGATGATCTTGGGTGAAGCTTTTCAGGAGGACAAGTTATTCCACTTCGGAGCTCAGGACACCACCTATAGAATCCAACATCTTGTCCCAGTCATGCTCTCCCACCGCATGTGTGCACCCCCTGAGGAATCCTACTCCTTACACCGAAAGATGTCCGGGGTATTTTTGTTGTGTGCCAGATTGAATGGTCAGGTGAACTGTAAGCCACTGTTTGAGGAGGCATTTGAAGGTTATAAGTATGGAGGAACTTGGGAGGAATTTCTCGCAGGGAAATTGTAATTACCTAACTGTTGCTAGTTGACTTCCTTTATTTTTTTTAATTTTTTAGAGCCTCAAACTTTACCATGCTATGAGATTATTTAAAATGCATGGAACAAAATGGAACCTTTATATGCATTTGTTTTATGATACATAAAGAATTTGTATATTTTATTTTTTTATTATTATTAATCTAAATGTCACAACTAAAAATTCAATGTCTGTGTTGTTATAGTAATGATGTTTGCTGATGAAGAAGAAAACAAAATAATATATGAATGTTCCATGTAATACCATTTGTTTTAAATAACACGTGGTATGGTGGTATATAGATGTATATTTTGCTAATACCTGTGATTTTCTATTTCAAATTGCAATATTTAGAAACTGGAAGTATATTTTGTCAGGTACTAATTTTAAATAGTTCCATAGTCATGTTTTATTAATGGCTTAACAAGGCCAATGACTCAATTACTGCAAGTTCAGTACCAAGATACCAACCAAACAACTTGTAACTTTCCTATAGGTGCTGGCTATGGAATTGTGTAACTTTTTTTTTTTTTTTTTTTTGCTGGCAATTATGCTGGCCTGAGGTCAAAGCCTGCTGCAATGGCTGTTAACAAAAGCCCTGACTATATCTTGCACATAAAATTATTAAAAGCACAATATGCAATACTTGACGGAAGTCACAAGTACTATGTCCTCAAACCCAAAAGATGATCATTATCATCATTATTTTAGCTTTGAGAAAGCCGTTGTACAGTTATGCAGTATAACTTTCAATGAAGTGAGGTTGTGCATGATTATTTATTTAATTTGTTTCATGACATGTGTGTAAAAGTGTCTTCATGTCCATATACTGTATCTTGATTGAGTGGATTTTTGTATGATTTTCATAAGGAATTATGAAAAATGTATAATGAGATAAAATATTGTAAAGGAATTTATTGTAAATTACATATGTACATAGAGAAATTTTGTAATAAACAGTACTATATGAGCCAAATTGTACTCACTATACAAAAGACAGATATAAATACATAAATCATACAAAGCGAGTGGCTATTGCTAGAATTTTTGTATAATCGGCACCCTTGGGTCGAGACATATCGGTGAGTTTTTTACGGAGCATTGTTGGAATCGGGACGTGAATCCTGTTTCCAAGTGGCATGCCATTATCTTCAATTAAGACCAGGTTATTTGTGTCAAACTTAGGCATCAACGGCTTCTGATTCTGATGACAGCCAACAAGAATGCCTCGTTTTTTCTGTCCCTTGATGGCAACCAGTACTTTGTCTCCTGCAAAGGAAAACAGAAGTAATTAGGGATGCATACCAGCATGGAATTTATATTAAACACTTAGGCTCAACTGATACATTGTTTCAAATACGGAAGTATCAACAGAAATGTCAGTACAGCACCTGTTGTTTACTTTAAATATTTTGATTTAGATATATCACAATGTTGATAGTGATATTATACTGGCCAGTTTAACCCTCAAAATAATGAGCTTTTTCTGCAGAAGGATTTAAATCTGGACACTAAAGTCAATAATTAGTTATCTGTGAAAGAACCAGCCTTGGGGGGGAAGTTGATACATTTACTTTACATACTACTGAAATAACATTATCTTTCTTAGTTTACATCAAACAAAATTACCTACAAAAGATCTAAGCAGGTTACCATACTTCCCTTGACGGTAAACAGAGTGATAAGCTAGGACAGTCTCAATTCATTCTCTAATGTATTAGGAAAGATATTGGAGAAAATCTAAATTCAACATCAGCATTAGTTTGATTACTATAAAAGAGACAGAACAATTATGGAAATAAAATTAGTGTTGGGTACTAGGTCTAACCAAAATCAAACTTAACAGCCAATAAAACATGAAAGAGCACATTTCCTTTTATATTTATGTAATCTTTTGTATAACAGTTTTTACTTTTCATCTTTCAATTCTCTTTTATTTACCTTCAATTATCTTTTTTTTTTTTTTTTTTTTTTTTTTTGGAGGGGGTGGGGGTATAATGAACGCACTATTAACCCCTTGGCTCTGGATGACACGACCATCAAACCCTGGCATGAACATACTGTCATTGGAAAATTTAGCCGAGGGCCAGGGTGACTTGCCACGAGTGCACAAAGGTCTTTGAGGGTGAATAGACTCTGGCCATTTGGGAGGGGTCTCAAATAAATGCAGAATGTACCATCCATGAGCCATGACTGGAAGAGTGCTAGCTCAGGATCCTATTCCTGCCTGCCACAACCAGTGGTACAGGTTTAAGTATAAAAAGTGAATACACACACACAAAAACACAACACACAAACACACAACAAAAAAAGTGATACTGCCTGCCACAACCAGTGGTACAGGTTTAAGTATAAAAAGTGAATATCACAAAATAAAAAGAAAAAAAGAAAGAAAAAGAAAAAAAAAGTTACTTCTTGCAATTGCCTAGGGAAATTATAAGGAGTCTGTACAAGGAAAACAGGTTATTACCATCTGGTTACAGCAAAACAAATGACAGCTATAGCCATTGGAAAATGGAAAAAAAAAAAAAAAAACATCACATATGAGATTGGTGTGCACCCAGCCAAGAAGCCACATACCCAGGAGAGTGACCACTCAGTGAGCCTAATGTCCAGCCTTTGGGCCACATGTGGTCAGCAAAGCAGCCAGATCCAAAGGGTTAATAATAGAGGTACAATTTATTTCTACTTAAAATTAACTTGATGCCACCTGGGATGACATGTACATACATGCTACGCCCACTGAGTTTAAAGAATTTTTTTGCACATGGATAGCTCCACAAGTACTAAGTCTCTAATGAGCCAATTTGCAGTAGTACCTGTCTCACCTGTTTACCTTTTTCCTTAAATTTTGGAAATATTTTCTCTTATCTAATACTGCTGATAGTAATGTCAATATTATAATAATCATGTCTATAATACTAATATCATCAATACTGATAGCATTAGAAAAAAATATATATAATAATAATAAAAATGATAAATAAATAAAATAAAATTTATAAATAAACAAATGAATAAAAATTTATATATTAATAAATCAAATCAAATCAAGAAAAACAAAGAAAAGCCAAGTCAGGTGACATCACAAGGTCTATTAATTGACTCTAGAGCCATCTCAAAGTAGACATTTCACAAAACAAATACTACAGTGAATGGATTTTCCAAGTGACAGGGTTAATACATCATTTGCTTAATTAACTATTAACTATTAAACTAAAAATAAATATTGTAAAATTCAAATACATATTCCTATTTGAACAGCCACATACCTGTATGCCCAATCCCCTTTTTGTTATATACATGAATACACCTGGGGGGTCGACCTTCCAACATGGCAGCCTTCCCCAGCTTGCTGTTGTCAACGACACGTAATCTTGTCATCTTCTGAATGTGTTCCAATGGGGCTGAGGTGTGGAGACCAGCCACCTGGGAGCACTGCCCCAGAAATTTTCTCAAAGGCACATTCATCTCCAATCTGGAAATTAAGGTT
>NW_020869041.1:125264-135264 GCF_003789085.1 Penaeus vannamei | reverse complement strand
TTATCAATATCGTTATCATTATCATTATGACCGTCATTATCGCTATCGATAGCACCATCATTATCATTATTATTATCATCATTAGCTTCATCATCATTACCATTATCATGATTATCATTTGACTTTAATCGCACTATCTTTTGGTATCATGCTGGGTTAATTTTGATTATGAATCAGCTCCTTCCTGGGGTTTAGAAGCATAATGATCTGTGAAGTAATCCCGTTGTTCGCAAGATGGCCGTCATTTGTGACCGGCAGTGATATCCGGAATGCCCGATGACGTGAATGAGTCAATTTATAGTGTTCGTATTACTCGTATAATTGGTCCCGTTTCCGATTTTACCGGATATATATATATATATATATATATATATATATATATATATATATATATATATATATATCTTTTTCCATTTCAAATCCCAAGTCACTATTTTGTTTGTTTTTTCTTATCTTTAACAATGTCAGTCACATGATCTGTTGTCAAGAATAGTAATTTCCGGACGGTTATGATTTGTGTGTCGATCAGTTTCAGTTTTGTAAAATCCCAGAGGAGCTTGTTTTAGTTTTCTTCCACCGGCTTATTCTCGTCCCCTTTTCTGCACGCTCGTTTTCTTTCCACTCTATTTTCTGTCCCCTGTGCTGCATCACTGAATTTCTTTGCAAAGTTTCACTGTGTCGTGCTGCAAGTTTATCATATTTTGCTCTTTGTCGTGTCTGAGTTATCTCCGTGCATCCGCTGGCCAAATGTTGAACGTTATCTTGGTCTAATTTACGTAATCTACACCGATCATTTCTTCAAGTACCATTAATCTTGCCACGAATGTAGTTTTATTCGCAATGGATAGTCCTGGTCTGCATAAATCATGCCCTTGTCTAATTTTTCCTTTTCTTCACAACCTCATTCTTCAACCAGTTCCATGTTCTTTCGTGAGGATGTTCTTTTATATTTAAAAAAAAAGAAAAAATGTCGATATAGTGGATAATCATACCACTTTGTGTTTTCTCTAAATTTGTATTACTCTAAAGTTTCAGTTGACAATTACTTTTTCTTCAAACGCCATACCTATCAATTTTCTTCATCGCATACCACATAATCATTAAGATTAATCTCAGCTTTACACATTCAGTATGCTCTTATATGCTAATTAGTCATATTCACCTTTCTTCCGCTTCCTGTATAACTCTGCCACATTACTTCTCATATGTCATGTTCTGTACGTGGTGATAATTTTCGTGTTTTCCCTCTGAGGTAGCGATTTCTTCTGTTTTCTTCTCCGTTTTCCTCTAAGTAGCGATTTTCGTTCTCATGTCCACTCAGCAATACCACTACACATCTACAACAATGCTACTGCCCCGCGTTAATGCCTGCTGGGCGGTGCAGCGGTAGCGGTCTTGTCTAACAATCTTGCTAACCTGCGTTGAAGTCCTGCACCGACACTTGAAAGTGACCCTGGCTATTCCTTGCAGAGGGGTAGTTGAGAAGCAAATAAACAGACATCATGTCACAGCAAAGAATATCCATTGGTACAGATGGAAATAAACTAAATTATTAATTATTGATTATTATTGCTATAAGACCGTTCAGCAATGATCAGTAGTTTCTTCCTCCGTCTAATGCAGTGGTTCTAAGCCTGATTAAAGTCACAAACCCTTTTAAGAATCTGATGAATGCTATGGACCCCCATTCCCCGGCAGAAATATGCACACAAACCTAACCTTGCATGCCGTGTGCACGATGTACCTTACATTTTAAAAAGTGTCTCATGCATATGATATATTCAAAGTATTATTAAGCTTTAAAGTAACAATCGAAAAAAATACTAATGTGAATGTTCATTTTTTCTCTGATCTTCACGAAGCCCCATGAAATCCAGGGTAAAGAACCCTTGCCCTATTGTCTCCGCGTTTAACCTTATCCCTCGCTGCTGTTTCAAGACTTTATCCAACCGCTGTAACCCTAGATATACGTAACAGTTCTCATCAAAGTTTTTATTTATTTAAATTGACCTCCCCCCCCCCCGTCAAGCAAAGCACATATTCGACATCCTCCCCCCCCCCGTCAGATACCAAGCGAAGCACAGTTGCTTAATCCCACACGCCATTCCAATTAAAAAAGAAAAGGAAAAAAAAAAAATCTTTTCCTTGCCCTCGGGAAGCCAAGGCGTTACATGCTCCCGCTCCGATTCCTCCTTCCATACTGAGCTCCGAAATCATGTTTATTTTCTTTTATCATAGATGGGGTTGGGGTCGACTTGCACTTCTAGCTTCTTAAAAGAAATGTTTTTGAATAATTATAAATTGGTTATTTTGGCGTTACTGAGTATTGTGTTTTTCGATCCTTTTAATCTTGTAGCTCCTTGCTTCAGTGTTATTGCTATTATTGTTATTGGTATCACTGTTATTATGATTATTTTTATTATCGTTATTCTTATCTTTAGTAGTATTAATGCTGGCAGTAGTAATAATAGTAGTAGTAGTAGAAGTAATGTTAATATTATCATCATAAGCATTTCATTATTATTTGTTGTTCTTATTATCATTATTGTTTTTTATTATTATTGTTATTATTATTTGATATCATATATGTATTATTTATATTATATATCATTGTTATTATTATTATTCATTATTATATATTATTATTATTATCATCATCATCTTTATTGCCATTATCCATATTTGTTATTATTCTTATTATTATCATTATTATTATTATCATTATTATCATTGTTGTTGTTGTTATCATTGTTATTATCATCTTTACTGTTATTATTATTATTACTGTTATTATTATCATTACTGTTATTATTATTATTATTAATTATTATATATTATTACATTATTTTATTAAATTATTATTATTATTATTATTATTATTATTATTATATTATTATTATCTATTTTATTATTATTATTATTATTATTATTACTGTTATTATTACCATCATTATTATTATCATTACTGTTATTATTATTGCTGGTATTAATATATTGCTATTATTGATATCAATTATATTTTCTGATTATTATCATCGCTATGATTATTAAGTAATAGTATTATTATATCAAGTAGTAGTAGCAGTAGTATTACAGTTATTATTATCATAATTGTCATCATTATCATTGTTATCGTTATTATCATTATCGCTATTATCATTATTATTATTATTATTATTATTGTTATTATTATTATTATTATTATCATTATTATTGTTGTTGCTGTTAATGGTATTTTTTATTTTTTGTTATCATTTATCATTATTATTATCATTATTATAACGACTAACTATAACTACTACTACTACTGATTATTAGTTATTATTATTTATTTAATTATTATTCCCCCTTCTCTCGGGGTGTGTCGCCTATGCTGTTCCTTGTGCCTCCTGTGATAAGCTTCGGTGAGAGAGGGGCCAGTCTCACTAAGCTTCTATCTCAACATAAATACGCCGTATCATTAAACATTAACACAACAAACGCCCTCGTTGGAGACACCAACATACAGCCTCTTTGGAGACACAACAACAGCGCTCTTGGAGACAAACAGCGCCCTCTTGGAGACACAACAACAACGCCTCACACAACAAAGCGCCTCTTTGGGAGCAAACACAACGCTGGAGACACAACAACAGCGCCTCTTTGGAGACACAACAACAACGCCTCTTGGAGACACAAACAGCGCCCTCTTGGAGACAACACAAACACGCCCTCTTGGAGACACACAACACTTGGAGACCAACGCAGCGCTTTTTGGAGACACAACAACAGCGCCCTCTTGGAGACACAACAACAACGCCCTCTTGGAGAACACACACCACAAACGCCCTCTTGGAGACACAACAACAACGCCCTCTTGGAGACACAACAACAACGCCCTCTTCGGAGACACAACACAACGCCCTCTTGGAGACACACAACAACAGCGCCTCTTCGGAGAACACACACATTGGAGACAAACAACAACGCCCTCTTTCTTGGAGACACAACAACAACGCCCTCTTGGAGACACAACAACAGCGCCCTCTTGGAGACACAACAAGGGCCCCTCTTGGAGACACAACAACAGCGCCCTCTTGGAGACACAACAACAACGCCCTCTTGGAGACACAACAACACGCCTCTTGGGACACAACAACAACGCCTCTTGGAGAACAACAACAACGCCTCTTGGAGACACAACAAGCGCCCCTTGAGACACACACAGCGCCCTTTGGAGACACAAACAGCGCCTCTTGGAAGGACGCCTTTGGGAACAACAACAGCGCCTCTTGGAGACACACACAGCGCCTCTTGGAGCACAAAACAACGCCTCTTGGAGACACAACAAAACAGCCCTCTTGGAGACACAACACAACAGCGCTCTTGGAGACACACACGCCCCTCGGAGACACTACAGGTATAACAACGCCCTCTTGGAGACACAACAACAACGCATCTTGGGACCTGACAACAACGCCCTCTTTGGAGAAAAACAGCGCCCTCTGGTAGACACACCAACGCGTCCTCTTTGAGACACACACAACACGCCTTCCTTGGAGACACAACAACAGCGCCTTTGAGACACAAAACCAGCGCCGTCCTTGGAGACACAAACAACAACGCCCTCTTGAGACACAACAACAAGCCTTCCTTTGAGAGACACAACAACGCCCTCTGGAGCAAACAACACGACTCCTTTGGAGCACACAACACACAACCGCCTTCTTGGAGACACAACAAAACGCCTCTTGGAGAGCACAACAATCAGGCCCTCTTGGGACCAAAACAGCGCCTCTTGGAGACAGCAACAACAGCGAACTCTTATGGAGAAACCACAGCGCCTCCTAGGAGACACAACATCCAGCGCCTCTTGGTAGACACAACAACAGGCCCATCTTGGAGACACAACAACGCGCCCTCTTGGAGACACAACAATTCAACGACTCCCTTACGGGACTTCACACAACAACGCCTCCTTGGAGACACACACAACACAGGCCTTCTTGGAGACAACAACAGCCTCTTGGAGCTGACACAACACTAAAGCTCTTGAGACAAAGAACAACGCCTTTGGAGCCACATACAACAACGCCTCTTGAGACGACAACAATACTAGCGCCTCTTGGAACACAAAACAAACAGCGCCTCTTGGGACACCACAATCAGCGCCATCTTGGAGACACAACAACAGGGCTCGTTGGACACAACAACGCGCCTTTGGAGACATCAACAACAACGCCGCTCTTGGAGACCAACACAACGCCCTCTTGGAGAACAACAACGCGCCTCTTGGAGACACAGACAACAATGCCCTCTGGAGACACACTACACCTAGACAGCGCCTCTCTTGGAGAAACAACAAACGCCTCTGGAGACACAACAACAGCGTCCTCTTGGATGACACACACCATATACGCCCTGGAGACACCAACAACAACGCCCTCTTGGAGACACAACAATCAAGCCCCTTGGAGACACAACAACCAGCCCTCCTTGGAGACACAACAACAGCGCCCCTTGGAGACACAACAACAGCGGCCTCTTGGAGACACAACAACAACGCCCTCTTGAGATACAACCACCGCCTCTGGGACACAACAACAACGCCTCTTGGACACACAAAGAGTGCCTTCTGGAGACACAAAACAGCGCCCTCTTGGAGACCAACACAACGCCTACCCTCTTGGAGCACAACAGACGCCTCGTTGAGAGACAACAACAATCAACGCCTCTCTCGCGTAGACACACCACAGACAACGCCTCTTGAGACACAACTACAACGGCCTCCTTGGAGACACAACAACAAGCCCTCTTGGAGAACAACATAAGCGCCCTCTTGAGAGACCACACAACAGCGCCTCTTGGAGACCTAACTACAGGCCCTCTTTCGGAGACCCACAACAACGCCCTCTTGGAGACACAAAAGCGCCATCTTGGAGACACAACAGCACAGCGCTCTCTGGGAGACAGCAACAATCCGCCCTCTTCGAGACCCTCAAACAGCGGCCTCTCCACTCTGTGGAGACCAACTACACCGCCACATACTATAGAGACACCAACAAACAGCGACCTCTCCTTTCGAGACACAACAACAGCGCCTCCTCTGTGGAGACTACAAGCAACAACGCCTCTTGGGACACAATCAAACGCCCTTGGAAGACCACAAAACAGCGCCCTCTGGAAACAACACAACACCGTCTCTTGGAGAATACAACAACAACGCCTCTTGTGCAGACACCACAACACGCCCTGCTTGGAGACAACAACAAGCCCTCTTGAGACCAACAACAAACGCCTCTTGAGACACAATACAACATACGCCCTCTTTGGAGACATACAACAACACACGCCCTCCTTGGAGACACATCAACAATGCCCTCTTGGAGCACAGCAACAACGCCCTCTTGGAGACACACAACAGGTCTTGGAGACACACCCAAAAAGCGCCCCCCCCTCCCTGAGACCCAACAACACACGCCTCTTGGACGACACACAACACCAGGCTCTTTGGAGACACAACAACAGCGCCCTCTTGAGACATCAACAAACGCCTCTTGACACAACACAGCGCCCTCTTGGAGACCAACAACAACGTCTCTTCTTTGAGACACCAAAGCGCCCTCTGGGACACAACAACAGCGGCCTCTTGGAAGACACACAAACGCCCTTCTTGAGAACCAACACAGCGCCCTCTTGGAGAACAACAACAGGCGCCTCTTGGAGACACAAACAACAGCGCCTCTTGAGAGCACAACAACAGCGCCTCTTGGAGAACAACAGACAATCGCCTCTGGATGACACAACAAACAGCGCCTCTTGGAGACACATACAAACAGCGCCCTCTTGGAGAACAACAAACAACGACCTCTGGAGACCAACAAAGCGCCCTCTTTGGAGACATCAACAACAGAGCCTCTAATTGGAGACACAACAACAAGCGCCCTCTTGACGAGACACAACACAACGCCCGTCTTAGGATAACACAACAACAACGGCCCGTCTTGGCAGAAACACTACACATAAACGCCCTCTTAGGAGACCAAAAAACCAGCGCATTCTTGGAGACACAACAACAGTTCGCACCGTCTTGCGCACAACATAACAGCGCCCTATGAGACAACAACAACAAGCGCCTCTTGAGACACAGACAACAGACGCCCTCTTGGACACACAAACAACAGCGGCCCCTCTTGGAGACAACAGAACATACGCCTCTTGGAAACAACAAAGCGCACTCGATTGGACGACACAACAACAGCGCCTTGAGACACAAAACACAACGTCCCTCTTGGAAGATCACAACAAAGCGCCCTCTTGGAGACACAACACAGCTGCCCTCTTGAGAACAACAACAGCGCCCTCTTGGAGACACTACAACAGCGCCCTCATGAGACACAACAAAGACGCCTCTTGGAGACCAAAACCGCGCCCTCTTGGAAGACACAAAACAGCGGCCTCTTGGAGAACACAACAACAACGCCTCTTTGAGACACCACAACAACACACGCCTGCTTGAGAACAACAAACGCCCGTCTGTTGGAGACACACACAACAACGCCTCTTTGGAGACACACGGACACAACGCCTCCTTGGAGACACAACTAATCGCCCTCTTGGAGACAACAGACAACATACGCCCTCTGTGGAGACCACAACACAACGCCCTCTTGGAGACACAACAACCGCCCGTCTTGGAGCACACACAACGCCGCTCATTGAGACTACAATACACAAACGCCCTCTTCGTCTTCTGCCCATCAGGTGGGACACAGGCCATCGGTGGATTGGTCTAGTCGAGCGCCCTTGTCTTCCTCTTCCGGCTGATGTCCACGGCAGAGACTGTGAATCTTACCTTACATCTAAGTCTGATTGCCAATTTCAACTTGATAAGTGAGTTTTTTCTCCTGTCAACAGTGTCCTCCTACCCACATCCTCCGCCATGGTAGAACCGCCGGATCCTTCGACTGACCATGACCTCCTTTCGCTTCAGTTTCATGTCCACCTGCTGCATGTCTCCCGGTTGGCTCTCCTTCTTTCTATACCTTTACTTGATTTATAACCTCTCTACAGGGATTCGAACCCCCACCGCCATGCAAAGAATCTTTCCTTCCGAAACCTTTATTAAAAAAATCTAGTTTGGTGCATGTGTGGGGTTTTCTACCATAGCATATACACCAGGGTGGCCAACCAGTCGATCGCAAGCCTGTTTTAAGTCGATCACACTACTGTACCTGTTAATCATTTCGTCCTTCAGAAGTTGTCATGCAAATAGCTGCAATAGCATATCTAATGTCTCATTGATACTTGGATTATTATTATTTCTCGTTTTCTTGGAATAATTTGTTTTATGTTATAATGATGTTACTCTGTTACAGTTACACGCTATGGAATATGTTTGAATTCTTAGCTGGTGTCGTCATCAAGGGTATCTGTAGAAAAGTAGATCATAATCTTGACAAAAGTGTTGGCCGCCTTGATATACACGATAATGTGTTTTTCATTAATTACTTATTATTATTATTTTCAAAATTATTACTATTATCATTATTTTTCATTGCCACTACTGCCTACTATTTCTTGTCATTTGTTTTTCATTATTGTTATTGTTTTGTTATTTGTATTGTTCCAATCTCATAATTACCATCATTTTCATTATATCATCATATTATCATTACGATTATACCTTATTATTGTTTATCATTGTCATTATTAGTTCTATCATTATTCTTATTTTTATTATTATACTTTCATTATTATCATTATCTTATTATATTACAGTTATCTGTAATAATATCATTATCATTATGAATGTTATCCGTCTATGATTAATTATCTTTACATCGTAACATCAATTCTTTATCTATTATCTCATATTGTCATCCATGTGTGTTGGCTATTATCTGCCATTACCATTATCAACATGAAATTATAATTAATAAATAACTAATGAATTATCTTATTATTATTATCATTCTATCACCTCCTGGTAGCGTTGGTAGTTTGTTGGTTATAGCAAGAATAATTCAAAAAAATATATATATATATATGAACAAAATTCCATTAAACCGGTGGTAATCTGAATCATGATCTGGATTCAGGATTTTTTTGTAAAGGATTCCTTAGCATCGCGAGAGAAGGAAACACGGAGGTCAGCAGCGTACTCGAGGGAGAGGAAATTGTAATGTAATTCTCCGTGTGTGAATGTCTGTTTATTGTTCGGTGACCTGTTGCCTTGGCGGAGGTATGCGGCGCTCTGAGTGCGTCGTATTTTGTTTATTCTCAATTGCTATAATTCGTTATTATCATTTGGAACATGATTATCATTCTGATATTTATCATTATTAATTTATTAATTTATTATTGGTCATTATTATTGTATTATTATTATTATCATAATAATAATGATAATATGTTTGTTGTTGTTTGTTGTTTGTATTTTTTTTATTATTCATCACTTATTATTATTATTATTATTAATATCATTAATTTATTATTATTATAATTACTGTTATTATATACTGTTATTATCATTAATCATTATTAATTATCATTATATTAATATAACAAAGTAACATAGGAAAACATCTACACAAATACATAAAAACCCTCTCAGTCTATAAAACTAAGAAATATTACAATTTATTTCTTCTTATTTAATAATTTTTTTTAATATTTATCTATTTAATTTTTTTATTGTTTATCTAAATATTATTATACTTTTTATCTATTATTTTAATTCTTTGTTAATTATTATTTTTATATATCTTTCTTTTTTATTTTCATTATTCTTCATTAAATGTATCTTTTTTTTTTATTTTTTTTTATAATTTCTATTTTTAATTCATCGTTATCATTATACCATCATTTAATTACATTTATAATGATAATAATAATCGAATGATTACTGATTAATCTTAGCACAATTATTATAAATAACTGATTATATTATCCTATTCGTATTCATCATCCTTTTTCTTTATGTTCAGATCAATAGAGTGAGTTAAGGATAAAAGTTATG
>NW_020869041.1:111670-125164 GCF_003789085.1 Penaeus vannamei | reverse complement strand
TCTCTCTCTCTCTCTCTCTCTCTGTCTCTCTCTCTGTCTCTCTCTCTCTTCTTCTCTCTCTCTCTTTCTGTCGTTCTGTCTCTCTCTCTCCTCTCTCTCTCTCTCTCTCTCTCTCTTCTCTCTCCTTCTCTCCTCTCTCTCTCTGTCTGTCCTCTCTCCTCTCTCCTCTCTCTCCTCTCTCTCTCTGTTCTCTCCTCTTCTCTGTCTCTCTTCTCTCTGTTCTCTCTCTCTCTCTTCTCTCTCCTCTCTCTCTCTGTCTCCTCTCTCTTGTCTCTCTCTCTCTGTCTCTCTCTCTCTCTCTCTCTCTCTCTCTCTCTCTCTCTCTTCTCTCTCTCTCTCTCCTCTCTCTCTCTCTCTCTCTTCTCTCTCTCTCCTTCCTCCTCTTCTCTCTTCTCCCCTCCCCCCGCCTCCTCCTCCACCCCTCCCCCCTCTCTCTTCCCCCCTCTCTCTTCTCCCCCCCCTCTCTCTCTCCCCCCCTCTCTCTCTCCCCCCTCTCTCTCTCCCCCCTCTCTCTCTTCCCCCCCTCTCTCTTCTCCCCCCTCTCTCCCTCCCCCCTATTCCTAATGCTATCAATATTGACACTGTTATTTTTGTTATAAACATTATTATTACTTTATTGTTATTGACATTACTAATAGTAGTATTAGATATTAGAAAATATAGACAATCAAGGAAAAGGGTAAACAGGAGAGACAGGTAGGTCTTGTAGTTGGGTCATTGGTGACTTACTACTTGTAGGGTCATCTATTTGTAAAAACAATTACTAAATTAAACACACAATGGGCATGGCACATGCCATCCCTGGCAGCAAGTGGTTTACATTTCTTTTATTGATTTTTTAATAGGTGGGACAAGAAGGATGAATCAAGTAAGAATAAAGAGGAGAAGAAAGAAACTAATGGCGATGTTTCAGCCAAGGAAAAGTCTGCAGCTACAAAATCCCCCAAACAGGAGCCTTCTTCACCTAAGCAAGAGGCTACAGTCAAACAGGAAAAACCAGAGATTTCTCCAAAGAAGGAGCGTAGTGAGAGGGACAGAGACAGAGGGGAAAGAGGACACTCAAGAGACAGAAAGAGTAGAAGGTTAGTAGATTCATTAAGTTATTTTATGTGGAATTGAAAAAAATATAAATTGATATTGAATTGGTGTTTGAGTCATTACATTGATATGAAGTAGACTTCCTTTTTTTACCATATTTATGTAAATGTGAAAAACTTCATCAGATCAAGAGGAAGATCACCAAAGAAAGAGGAAGATAGGAGGCGCAGAGGCTCTTCCAGAAAGCGTTCTCCTAGTCCTCGCAAACACTCACCAACTGTGCGCAAACGATCACCCAGTCCTCGCAAACGATCAGCTAGTCCACGCAAGAGATCGCCTAGTCCGAGGAAAAGGTCAGCCAGTCCTCGCAAGAGATCTCCTAGTATCCGTAAGCGTTCGGTTAGTCCACACAAAAGGTCATCATCACCTAGGCCCAAAATACGGAGGAGAACACGCTCTCCAAGCTCAAATTCAGAGTCTTCCAGGTAATGTATGAAGGCTACATATATGTATTTTATTCTTGGTAATATTATTATCATGTATCATTTTCTTTTAATGAAATTTGATCTCTTAAATACACAATTCGTATATCAGGAATCTTCCATTAATATTCACACTGTGCAGCAGTTCTCGATCACGCAGTCGTTCTGCTCCAAGAAACAAAGAAGATGATTTTGAGATACATCGCAAAGAAGACTCCGTTCTCAAAAAGCGACAGTACAGATCAAATCGAGACCCATCAAGTTCAGAAGATGAGGTAAGTGTCTTTGTTGGTGGTAATGTATATGGGATTTATAATACAAATAAAGAAATGATTTTAGAATAACGATCTAAAAGTTAATACAGGCCATAGAATAATGACACTATACTTTTTTATAAAGGGACAAGCCCGTAACTTCACTGGTGACCATAGAGGAGCTGGGTCTCCACGGCGTAGATCACCCCCACGTTATAAGAGGTCTCCCTCACCACCCAGGCGTGGAAGAAGATCACCCTCTCCTAGATATCGTCGTAGGTATGTTTTCCAGATGATCGAATTACCTTTTCACTGCTTTTGCAATATAAGACCTTGAAGCAGTCTGATTATCATGAGTAGCTAAATTTGATTCATGATATTGTTTCTTTGAAAGTAGATTGAAAAACAATATATTTTTTCTTGTGTATTCATTACGATTAAATTTATAGAAGAATAGGGTAGATGAAGGTAACTCGTAATATGTAATATGTTTTATATACCAGTATGGAATTATAAGGATAAATATAGTATTTCTTTTTATATTTGTTATGCTACAAAATTGTATTTTGCTTCCATCACCAAGGTCACCCAGTCCTCGTCGACATTCACCAAGCCCAAGATTTCATAGGAGGTCCCCAAGTCCTCGTGGTAGGAGGTCTGTGAGTCCTAAGGGCAGCCCAAGAATGCGGAGATCGCCAAGTCCCAGAGGCAGAATGTCACCAAACATGCGGAGAGGCAGATCACCAAGCCCTCGCAACAGAAGGTCGCCAAGTCCTAGAGGTCGAAGGTCCATTACTCCGAGAGGGAGGAGATCGTCCAGCATTAGGGGAAGAAGGTCAGTCAGTCCAAGAGGAAGACGGTCGCCTAGTCCAAGAGGGAGGAGGTCATCCAGTCCACGTAGGCGGCCTATGTCTCCTCCTCAGAGGTAGGTAGTGTGAATACAGTTAATAGAGAAATATTCATCACAGTTGCAGTTGGTAAATGTCATTTGTTTATTGATGTTTTGTTTATAACTTTTGATAACAGCACTTTACAAGTTAAGTTTTAACAGCAGATATCGACGATCACACTCACGATCACCAGTCCGTAAGAAGCATGGCAGCGCTTCCCACTCTCCTCGTAGGGGTGGTCCTCCTCCTCCTGCAGCTGCAGACAAAAAACACAATATAAGCAATGCTAGTCGGCTGATGCAGCTTGCCAATTACTCAGCAGATACAATCAAGGAAGTCCAATATAAGCTAACAAAGAAGTGAGTAAAGTGGTGAAACTCAACTTTCATAATTTTCTCTTTCCCCCATTTATTCTGCTTTCTGTGCATTCATGGTCTTGCATTGAATTCAAGTTTTGTTTTTTGTATTTCCTTCTCAAGAGCAAAGCCACTAATTAGCTGTGTTTACAGGAATGAGAATAATCATCCTGCTTCCGGCTCTGATGAATCTGAAAGCGACGACGGCAGAATGTCCCGCAGAGTTCCTAAGAGGAGATCGCGTTCTGCATCTGTTTCTCAGTCTCCACGGCAGAGGAGAAGAATGGACTCAGGATCAGTAGATGGATCAGAGGAGGAAGAAGAGGATGAGGGATCTTCAAGCAGAGAATCATCCCCTGTTGAAAAGAAAAAGAAAAAGAAGAAGAAGAAGCACAAGAAGAAGGATAGCAGTAGTGAATCTGAGGTTAGTTTAGCTGAGTGGGTGGTGTGTATGAAATTATTAAATGTTTGATTCTTTTTATGCTGTTACATTTAACTGCTGTTGGTTAATGTCTCTTAATTTTTATTTATTCTAGGGGTCTGAAACTGAAGAAAAGAAGAAGAAAAAGAAGGAAAAGAAGAAGAAACACAAGAAACATAAGAAGCAGAAGAAGCATAAAAAACACAGACATGAGGTAAGTTGTCAGTCAGACCAAGATTTTATACAAGTTGACAGTGACCTTTAGAGTTGTTGGAAATCACCAGATACGGAGGTGGGAAAAAATTATTTACCAGTATTGTGGGAATGATATCACCTTAGAAGCTGCTTTCAGGTGAGAGACAAAGGACTTGGGGGAAATGTTTTAAGAGACAAATTCATTATCTCAGAAGCATGTTTCAAGACCAGCTATCACAAAAACATGTTTTGAATATTCATAAGCTCAGAAGCATGTTTTAATTTTGAGGACTTATAAATCATATAGCGGTTTCTCAAACTGAGTGAAGCTTATGGTATAAAAGTCACATTTTAGGTATCACTTTTGTTATTATCTTGGCTTCTAACATAGTCATTAACCTTGCATCACTTTAATTAAAGGGTTGGTGGTAAGAAAAATAAAAACACGATTTTCCCCCTCGTCAGGAGTCAGAGAGTGAATCAGGAGAGAGCATGGGAGGGGAAGAGTTGGAACGTAAGCTTCGAGAGAAGGCCCTCCTTTCCATGAAGCGTCAAGAGAGATCATCTGCTGCTTCAGAGTCAGAGTAGAAATAAAGTAGATTTTGTACTCCAGATTTGCAGTGAGAAGTGTGTATGGCCATACATTGTCAAGCAGCAGTGGTGTTGTCTGTACAGAACTCCTGAGTGTGTATGCAAAAGAGGAATGTGTATGGTCATGCAATGCCAAGCAGCTTTTGTGTTGTCATGTACATAATTGTGTGTCTGATGAATTATTACAGTTTAATGTATGATGCATAGAAATGCAAGTATTCTTACGTTGTAAATGAAACTGGTAAAGTACTTAGTACTTATTTGCTGCATAAAGAATATATGTTTTTGTGATTTTACACTTTGGTATACAAGAATATCAATGAAAGGCCAAACATTGTATACAAATTTATTCTTTTGCTAATTGGAGTCAAGTGTTTGATAGAGTGTAAGGAATAAGTAAATATTGACCTCATGTATGTAAAGCACTGTATATGGATATTATTGTACTGCAGTTTCTACTGAAATGTTTACTTTCATAAAACTGGAACAATTGCTGAAAGAAACTAGGAAACAGAAAAAAATAAATTTCAGCAAAAGAAACACATTGAAATATAAGTGTAATTAGTGTATTTTAAAAAAGTAAACTAATTATATGGTCAAGTTAGTTGAAAGTTCTCATTTGCAATGCTCTATACAGTAGAAACTTTACAAAAAGGTGTTTTATTGTAATAATTGTAATGCAGTATTATAAAGGTTTCAGCCCCTGTAATTCACTTTGTGACCCCAAATCTTGTAGGTCTTAATTTTTTTATTGTTATGCAAGTACAAGAGAAATGTAATTCATTCACTTTTAGTTTTGACTGCATTTGTAAACCATATGCAAATAGGATGAGGTGTTTGAATTAGGTGTAAAAATATGGTATGGAAAATAAAGATTTTTAATAGTAATATGTTTTTGTATTAACCAAAACTGGGATTTAAGTGTAAGGGATACTAGAAAGGATTTAATTACCTTTATAGAATGGGATCTAAATCCATGCTTACATTTACAAGGCAGTGTACCCCATAGGGATCAATGATACAGCAATTACAAGACCCTTTAACTTGACTCAATATACCAGCAGATTCTCCATGCCTGCATTTAACGGAGATTACCAGGAAACACATGCTCAACAGCAGTACCTGAATTAAACTGAACAATTTTTTGTTGTGTTCACTATTCAGCAAGCTTTGTAAATACTTGATAAAGCCTGTGATGTTCTCTACATGGCCAAGTCAATAAGTAGCTAGATAGTGACTGGTAGTAGCCAGTACCACTAATAGGTGGTAGAGTAATTAACAGCAATTGTCTGGGGTCTTCACTTTAAGTTCCTGATGATAGGCAAAACTCTTGTGCTTGCCCAAAGTGCTTTTCTTCGAATACATGACACTAAAATGATTTTGAAATTATCAACTGAGCATCAGGACAATTCTCCACCACCTGGCAGCACACACAAGCTGTTCAGTTCAGTATCAATGTATCTAAAATTACACATTTATATAAAAAAGACGAAATATGACTTGCCAATGCATATTGGCTAAAAGTAAAACAGATGTCACATGACATGATTTTCTAAATTTAATAATTTCAAGATGGCAAATGATATGGAATACCTGAACATTGACTAGCTACATTTGAGCTGGATTACTTATGATGGAACTTTGTGAAGGTAACGATTGCCTGAAAATTTAGTCTAAAGTAGAGTAATGGAAGTAACTGAGTGTGGAGGGAGTGGGAGTTGTGGAATTTGAGGTTGGATGAGGGGTTTTGGTGTCAATTTGGGACTTGAACAGTCTTCAAGAGTTTCTGTAAAGGAGTTTGTTGGGGTTTTGTGAGACAAAGCTTTGTTTTTTTAGGGAGGAAGAGGAGACTGGCATCTTGAGGAGTAGAGGCAAAGGTAGGTGGAGGGGAGTGTGTGGTAGGAGAAGGGATGGAACATTTAGTCTGTCTGCTTTGGGTAGTGTGGGGAGGGAGAGGTGGTGTTGGGGCAGTAGTAGAGATTGAAATGTCTGTATTTCGAGTGGCTAAAGAATTTGACTGGGGAAGGTAGGAGGTATAAGTGGAAGTGGGTAAGTAGGTAGGTATAGGGGAGGGTGTAGGAACATCTTGGGAGGGAGGGGGAAGGTTAAAGGGAGTGAGATTACTGGGGCAGGGAGTATGAGAAAAACCTCTTGTATGTTCTTCCTGTCTAGCTTCACACAGTGAGACCAAGTCTGTATCTGAGAATTGCCCTCACTCAAACCTGTAGGTGGGGCAGTCCTTATGAAATACATTAGTTTGATCAGTTATGACCAGGTTGGCCACGTAGGGGGGATCCGGCTGTGGAACAGCTGTTCTAAACGTCAACAGTTTTGACATTGATGGGGATGATATGGTCGGATAGGGACGGATTCTCCAACTCTATTAACATTAAAGTGAAGGTCATGTGTATGTCAGTGTTAGTAGGGTTCTTACAATGACAATAGGACTGGAGAAGCAATGTACTGATATTACATCATAGTCCACGAGGTAGGTGTCTTCTCCACAATGACCAATTTTTATTATAAATAAGGCAGTTTGCTGGGAGATAAAGACAGTTCTAGTACAAGTATTGCAGGTTGGATGAGGATCTGCAGGAATGGGGTTACCAGAGAGATCAGTTAGATTTGATGGTATAGCTTGGGCTTCAGATGTAACTATCAAGACGGGGACAATTGGATCAGCTACGGAAAGACTTTGCCTATGTGTTTTTGGGGACGCTGACAACACTATTCTCTTTCAGCAGAGTAAGGAGTTGTAGGTTGTGTCGGTCCCATCTGGCTTGGCTAAATAAGAGTACTTAAGATATTTGTAGAGATGGGGGTAGTAGAAGGATAGAGATGTGTGGAAGAGGGCGTATTGTTGTGGGAGGTAGAATTACGGAGAGGTGGACAATAATGCTGTAAAGTAGTAGGATGGGGTGAATGATGAAGGTTGTGGGGGTAGAGGTGATGAAGTTTGAGAAAGTTTGGAGAGTAGGAAGGTCTTCTGGAGATTTAGTACATTACCCACCCAAGTCAAGACTCGTAGGCATTGAAGAATGGGTAGTAGTTGCAGTGTTCAGAATCATGGTCCCAAGGAAAGCATAGGGTTGGGAAACAGGAGCTTTTGAATTGGTGAGGCTATTTGATGAAGGGGCACACCTCATTGCCCCTAACAAGGGTATAACATCATTAATGACCATGGTAAGCCTAGAC
Organism: Penaeus vannamei; assembly: GCF_003789085.1. Lineage (NCBI taxonomy): Eukaryota > Metazoa > Arthropoda > Malacostraca > Decapoda > Penaeidae > Penaeus > Penaeus vannamei. The sequence continues at coordinate 117,742 of NW_020869041.1, read as the reverse complement.
CATGTTGGGGAAAGAAGCAGTCTGCCCCTCAGGGTCTCCTTGAGGGGCAAGGGGTAGACAACTAAAACAGGAATACCGTGCCCAGGCTCCCTCAGCCGTTCAGGACTGGCGCAAAGTCATCCTTTCATCCTTTCAGCATGGCTCTCAGACTATAGGAAATGGATAGTTGAAGGGGTTAGAGAAGGGACAAACGAAGAGGCAGGAGGGAGAAAAAGACCATGCAAAATTAGTTGAGTCAAGGGCTGAGGTTCCAGATCTGAGGCCCTAATTCAGAAATTACATACAAGAAAAGTTTCAACCTCAGTCAGTGTCAGTTATGGTCTGCAGTTTTCAGATAAGTACCATAATTTTCAGTGTGGTTCTTTTTCCAGCTAATGAAAAATATGGTATGGGGGGAAGGGGATAAAGGGTAAAGAAACCATAAATCAGATTTTTACAAAAGTTTATCAACAATATCTATAAAATTCAGTGATTTTTGGTATCATTCAAGCGGCTGTTTGTGCTCAATGAAACACTGAACAACTTTATCCTTTCCATATAACATTGTTAAGAAACAATGGTGAACATTAAACATTTCCCCTTCACTTTTTGTTTAGTAATGATTTGCGTTAAGAACTATTCTTCACAAAATGTATGACATCTTTGGACTACGAAAGTTATAAAGTGATCCCACTAAATCTTCAGTAGAGAAAACTGTCTACACGATTTGACTTCTTTTTTCTTGTACAAATTTAGAGAATTTATTTAAATAAATGCTACCTTTTCACATTTAACCACAGTTCCATATCTCTTCCTTTGAACTGTTTATCTGGGTATATGCCCGAGAGGATAGTCAATAAATAGATCTTAAAAATAAATGCTTACATGCTAGAAACTGCACTTGAACTTGCCACACACTGTAAGGTCATTTGCAACTTAAAATGACATTCCTTTAAACAAATCTTGTCCACTTAAAATGAAGTTATCTGTTGCACTTGTCCAGTGAGTAAACCAATCCAAGTAACCATCACACATCATATGATGAAGTGCACAAACTTAAAGTCCTCATCACCCTAGTTTCATTTGTATTACAGTTCTCCATGCATGTACTTTGGCATCAGCTGTTCAATCCTCTTAATGTAATCGCCTTTCTCTAAGCAATCATCACAGGTCTCTTCCCAATCATTGAGAATTTTCTTCAGGTCTCGAACCTTCAATTTCTTCAAGTCCACATTGTTCAAGTCAATTTGCTTCTCTGAAACAAGGATTTTTAAAAAATGATAATAGCTAGTCACAAACTATTTCACTATACATCACAAAAATAAAATAAAAACTCAAATACACTAATCCAAGATTTTATAACCTAAACTTACCGTATCTCAGCTCGCAAATCTGCGCATCCTTTTTCTTTAGCTTCTCACAAACTTTTTCGACGGGCATACCCCATGATAAGGGCTTTGACATCTCACCAAGGATTCCAGTTGCAGATTCTTCTAGCCCACCAAGGTAATAACAAAATCTGTTTTCTTTGCCTGATGAAAACCATGAATTATTAGTGGTTATATTAAAACAAACTTAGCTGCTAGGTACATTTTACAAAGCATTAATATGGAGGAAACAAAAAAATACTTGATAAAAATATATAAATACATATTTATATAAATATATATAATATCACTACCAATATGAATGTAATAAAGAAATTACCTTTGGAAGATAAGCAAGCCTCTTTAAATCTAGTTTCAATGGACTTAGGGTTTGATTTTTCACTGTCCGTGAAGGTCTGGCTTACTTTTTGAGAACCAATACACACTGCAAAAAAATAAATTAGGCATAAGCAAATATCATAACCAAGTCTTTCAACACAAGGAAAAACAAATATAATCATCATAGATAACCAAAAATACACACTGTAACCAGTGTACAAAGAATACAATAAGAATTTTATCATCCAGTCTGGCTGAACTTGAAATATTGCAATTTTATTTATTTTTGTTTTTAATAATTTATTTATCTTTCTTTTTTTTTGACAATTTAATTTCTTGTTCATAAGAAATACATCCTTCATTAAACATACCTTCACATTCATCTGCCCTGAGCGATGCAACTGCTGAGATGCATGCTAGCAATACGGCTGTTCCAATATTCACATTCATCTTGAACTGAAAGAAAAGATTTAAATATTTTAATTCACAAGCTTTTCTTCACTAACCATGCAAAATCAAATGAGGTAATTTTTGAAGACCGGGACGCACCCTCACAGAGACTAAGTCGAAAAAATTTATGTTTTTCAGCAGGAAATCCAATGATTTTCATCGATTTTCCGTGTTGCTTCAACAAATGAATTGTTCAGGAGATCGAGTACTATTTCTCCACCGACGATCTTTATTTGATAGTCCCGTTAGCAGGGGAAGGCATGAAATATATCGGAAATTATGGGGTAAAACAGTCTTAAGTAAGATGAATAAAGATCAAAAATGTGTAAAACTAGCACAAAAAACGCTTAAAATCGGCCAATCAAACTCTACAAATGTAACCACCAACTTTGAAATTCTACAGACTGACGTGCCAGAAATCAAAAAACTACAGGAACCCAACCATTTTTGGCAAAACTATCGGGAATTCACACGTTCCAACCCCCCCCCCAAAAAAAAAGTATTGACCAATAAACCAACCTAATATATCAATATAAATTCCGCTCTATCAGACGGCGGTGTCCATTTTGCTCTATCTACGTGCGTCGGTCTCTTCAACCTCTACCAGTTTTTATAGTGGTTTTACAGTGTGGATTCTATAACTGGATAGTTGATATTTGCAGATTCACTGTGAAATGGGGCGTTAAAATGTACAAAATAATGCCCCTTCTCAACAGAGATCACCAAAATCAAGAAACGTTCAGGAAAACTACTGTTGCTCTCTTACTAGTAAGAAAACTTGAATAACAAATTTTAACCATACCCAACTTCATAAATCCACATATTCCACTATTCTAAAATTTCACAGTGGAGGGTCTTCATTTACTGCATCACTAGTAGGGAGGACTTACTGTCATTCCCATATCAATTATACTATCTGATCTAAGATGATAACTCCTTGAGCACACTGTTGCTACACTGTAGTCTTCCTGCTTTTATGAATACAGTATGACTCTACAACAAAGAAAAATAGAAAAGCGAAATAAATAGTGTCACTGCTAAATGATTAAAACAATGTGCGGTCACCACTCAAATTCTAAGTCCTGCAACTTGTTTACCTTGCCAGGAATAACAAAACACTGACTGCTTAACTCATTACTGCAATGCCCGAAGTAGTTCATGTGTTACTACATGCTTGTCAAAATGATATTTGGCTAATTATCAAGTGTCTGCTGTTACACATTTATGCTTTCAGTCTTTTATTAATGTTATTATTCTTCATTTAAGTATTTCAAAATTTATCTATACCTTTATTTTTAAAATCGTGTGCTTCGAGGGTTTCACACTTCCTTTCGCCAGCCACCAGGTTTGACAGTTTAGAGCCAGTATTTGGTTCTTGGTTATTTTTAAGACTTATACAGTGGCAACGAAGAATAATTAGACTTAAGTAACCATCCCAGTTTAATATCTAGGCTCATCAAGAGTTTGTTCAAAATGCTGAAAATATCAAAATCAAAGAAGGGAAAGCCTTGTCACAGCAACTTAAATTATATTAGGCTGGTTGATTGGTCAATACATTTTTGGGGAGGTTTGGAACATATGAATCCCCTGAGAGTCTTCCCGAAAGGTGAGTTGGGTTCCCGTAGAGTTTTTTAATTCTGGTGTGTCAGTCTGTAAATGGTGATTTTGTCTGTAGAGTTTCATTGGACGATTTTAAGCGTTTTTTGTGCTAGTTATACGCATTTTTTATTTTCTACTTATTTAAGCCTGTTTCACCCCATGATTTCCCTGATACACTTCATGCCCTCCCCTACGTACAGGATTATCAAATCAAGATCGTTGATGGAGAAATAGCACTTGATCGCCTGAAAATGCAGAGCATCAATGAAATCATTGGATTTCCTGCAGAAAAACATCAATTTTTTTCAACTTAGTCACTGGGAGGGTGCATTGCTCTCTGTAACAAATACCAGGTATTAAACTGGGATGCTTATTAAAGTATTTCTTCTTTGCCACTGTATTGTCTTAAGTATAACCCAGAATCAACACAACACTAGAAACACAACATTTCTCACCGGCCTTCTGTCACTGGATGGCCAATGACCTATCAAACCTCATGGCTGGCGACTGAAAGTGAAACACATGATACGAAAATCATAGATAAATCTTAAAACATGTAAAGGTTTATGTATATTAACATTAATAAAAGACTTCAAAGCATAAACATGTAACAGCAGACTGATAATTAGCCAAATATCATTTTGACAAGCGCGTAGTAACACAAACTACTTTGGATATCGCAGCAATGAGTTATGCGGTCAGTGTTGTGTTATTCCTGGCAAAGTAAACAAGATGAGGGACTTTGAATCTCTGAGTGGTGATATGCAGAGGATGTTTTCATCATTTAGTAGTGACTATGAGGCTGCTGCTATGTTGTATCCTATTCTATTTCTTCCACTCTATAAGATGGAGGTGTCCATTTCCTTCTATCTCTGTACCTTACAAATATACATTAAAATCTCATAGTACAAGAATATTGCATAACCGCTTTACCTATAATTTCAATTAAAATTCCATATTCTTCCAAAAAAGAACCAAAATTTGTGCCTGGCAGGCAATATATGAAATTAGACCAATAACCAATTTCTATGGGTCTTATCATAAAACTACTACATATACTGGTATGGGCTCCAAAGGATATCGGTAAATGTAACTACCATCACCACCTTCAGTCAAGCCTCAGAAATTAAAAAAAATTACATGAGCTATTTATATGATTAAAGGTCTACTTGGTTCTGGAATGTGAAAAAGGGGAAAAGAATATCCAGAAATACGACCTGAGTGAGAAGTTACCTTTGTAATTAGTTGCAAACACGAGTATAAACTATGTTGAAGGGCAAGTCAATTTGCATTTTTCTTCCAGAGGTATTACATAATTACAGGTTCGTACATTCGGGATATGATTATCATTCAAAACCATCCAAATTATGTAAATAAATAGTAAATAACTAACTGTCAGACGAGATGCCATTCATTCTTAAATACCCTCCACCATTTCACGTAATTTTAGTATTAAGCCCACTGCCACCTCTTTTTCATTCATTCACAGCCTTCATGCTCACCACAGCCAACTGCCGAGCTCGATCTGTCATTCAACAGTCTTCTCAATGACACATTACCAAAAGCACGAGCCAGAGAGACTTTAAAAAATTATCATAAACCGAAGAGATGAAGTCCTCACCACTCACACGTCCAAATAAAAGGTTTCACACACGTTCCACGCTCCACTCTCCGATCCTCACTTAGTCCACGGTGTTCCACGGGAGACGACGTCACCTCCTGACGTACCAGTGAAGTGGCGAGTGAGGAAAAGCCCGAGGAAGAGCGAGCACAAGTCCTCTCAGCCACGTCCACGCCAGCCTTAACACAGTTGTCGGGCGGTGATTGGCCGTCCCGCACCGGCATCCTCCGCATCCGCCACATTTCCCTGCAACTTCGGCCGGACTTTTGGAATTTCGCACTTTTTGGGTCGACTTCGGTACCAGATTATTTGGTGCCAGGGGGTGGACTTCATGTGTGGTCTGATGTTCTTTATGGGAATGGTGTGTTTGTGATATTTTGTTTGATTTATGGGAGTTATGCAGGGGCTATTTTCATAATGATGTGGTCCAGGGCAGTGTATTTCCATTGGCTCCGGTTAACAGGTCGGTACCGCTGTTTTATACTTATATTGTCAAGAGAATTATCACTTTACACTGTCAGAAATATCATGTAATTAACGTTAACTAGTCAGCTCAACACCTGTTCCCCAAAAAAATCTGTCTAGAATAAGTAGATAATCATTCATATATAGTGTATATAATTTAAAGATATCTGTGCGCCTAATATATCTCATAAAATATCATGGTTATGTAATCTATGCAAAACTAGACTTTCGTTCTGTAACTATAGAAATATG
>NW_020869041.1:104170-106670 GCF_003789085.1 Penaeus vannamei | reverse complement strand
GTGGCCGTACTAATAGTAAACACAACACATCAGTCTTGTGTAGAAAAATGAGTGTGGTTTATGAAAAAAAGATAAACTGACTGAAGTATGCTTTGTCCTGAGATTTCTTCTTACAATGTTTTTAAAAATATTTCTCGTCAGTCAGTCTCTTCTCGGTGTGCGCACGCACAAAATCAGATGCATATACACACACGGATACGAACGCAGATACACGCATACATAATCACCACGCAGACCACACCACACACGAGAGAGAGAGAGAGAGAGAGAGGAGAGAGAGGAGAGAGAGAGAGAGAGAGAGAGAGTGAGAGTGAGAGTGAGAGTGAGAGTGAGAGTGAGAGTGAGAGTGAGAGTGAGGGAGTGAGAGTGAGAGTGAGAGTGAGAGTGGAGTGAGAGTGAGAGTGAGAGTGAGTGAGAGTGAGTGATAGTGATAGTGATAGTGATAGTGATAGTGATAGTGATATGAGAGAGAGAGAGAGAGAGGAGAGAGGAGAGAGAGAGAGAGGAGAGAGAGAGAGAGAGAGAGAGAGAGAGAGAGAGAGAGAGAGAGAGAAAGAGAGAGAGAGAGGGGGGGGGCAGGATCCAATCCTTTCCTTGATCATGATGTGAAAACCAACCTAGCATCTGACCAGAGATTGGTATAACATGATAATTTAAATGCAGACTATATGGTTGAAAATAAATCTTTCAGTCGCGGTCTAGGATCCGATGTTTCAGGATTATAAACAATCCCTCATATTTTGCAAACAAACTTATTCACGAAGTTGGTGGGCCTTCTCCTACTGTACAGAGTAGCTTTTAGAAGAATTGTTTATGATCCTAAAACATCTTAGCCAAGGACTGAAATTCATTTATGCTAGGATGGCTTTCACAGTATTTGCACAATTTCCATCAAACCCTTAGAGGAAATCTGATACTTAAGAATGAGTATTTACTTTAGCATTTACTTGCTTCTAACAATGTACATGTCAATACAGTGTTGCATGGATATTACTGGAGGACTGTCATGATGATAATCACTGTCATTATCAGTAAAAACATCGACATGTGTTTGATACTTTATCTTTAATACAAATTCATACATATTTGATAAGTCACAAAAATACATGTGCCTTTTCAGAGGAATATTAATTCAAGCTGATCACATAAATAAATATTTATTTCATATATCATATACAGTATTATTGAAAATCCCCAATAGATCACCAAGCAGAATCACTTAATAAAAAATTACAATACCTTTAATCTATAAAGCAAAAAACATAGGTTATATGTAATAATAAATAAAATATTTCTTTGAAAAAGTCCTCAAGAAAACAGTATCCAGAAGTTATCAAATAAAATGCTTACTCTTTTCTGATCACCCTCCATAAACAAAATTATACTGCTATCCACTTATACAGGTTGGTTGATACCATTAGTGCTTTTAACAAGTATATTTGGCTGGTCAAAAGATGACAATAACAGCCTATGATTCAGATTTTGCAGATCATTCTTATAACTATGCTGGAAGTCCATTCCCTTCACCAAAACTGAAATGATATAAAACAGAACACAAAGAAACCTTATAAAAACTCAGTAAGACCACTCAGCAAGACCCAGCATGAAGCATAATAAACTATTTTTCCATAGTGCCCAATCAGGGAAAATGTAACAGTCACATATACAGAAAAAATACCATTTATAGTAGTTAGTTCAATCTCTGTTAATTACTGATCAGTATATAGCCCCCGTATGCTACTCGTAAGTGTTGTGTGGTGTAATGTAGTCTAGCACACTGTGGTGTGGTGTGGTGTGGTGTGGTGTGGTGTGGTGTGGGTGGGTGTGGTGTGGCATGGTGTGGTGTGGTGTGGTGTGGTGTAGTCTAGTATATGTGTGTGTATTCATGTGTTCATCTCAGCATGTGTTATACATTGTGTATGTATGACTTTGAATTAGGCTTTATGGATAACATGTGTGTGTGTGGGACGGGTCGGTGAATGTGTTAGGCTTTATGGATAAAAAAATTGACAAATATCAATAGTGAGATATAACCCCTTTGTACTGCCTCTTCCTTTTTTCAACACAACTATTTGATATCACTAATCATTTACAACAAAACCACTTTTATTAATTTCTTTTCCATAATCAATTATCATGTTTAATTGAAAATTCATCTCACTTTATCTTTTCAGAATTAAGATCTGATCATTATTCTATCCAATTACCAAATATTACTGGTTTCCTTCGAATTTCAAAATTACTGAATGCTTATTAAACACATGCATTTATTTATTATATACTTCAACAGGCAATGTTTTTCAAAGCTGTGCAATTAATAGAATCAAATGCATGTCTATACCAAAGGTGCTTCTGAATACATACAAAGCCAAAATGGATGATAAACCATATGAAATATAGATGTAAAAGAATACAACACTGATCATAAGGAGGAAGACAAAGTAAGAAGAAAGTCAACTGGAGTAACTAGGCACAAAGCATTTTTAAAAATATTTCTATT
>NW_020869041.1:87574-90074 GCF_003789085.1 Penaeus vannamei | reverse complement strand
TAGATGGCGCTACTGTTGATGTATTCTAAAAATGCTCAATAGATGGCGCTACTGCTGGATGTTATTCTAAAATAATAGATATGGATGTATTCATAGATGGCGCTACTGTTGGATGTTATCTAAAAAATCAATAGATGGCGCTACTGTGGATGTTTTTCTAAAAAATTCAATAGATGCGCTACTGCTGGATGTTTTCTAAAAATATTCAATAGATGGGCGCTACTGCTGGATGTTATTCTAAAAAATTTAATAGATGGCGCTACTGCTGGATGTTATTCTAAAAATATTCAATAGATGGCGCTACTGCTGGATGTTATTCTAAAATTATAGATACTGTTGGATGTTATTCTAAAAATATTCAATAGATGGGCTACTGTTGGATGTTATTCTAAAAAAACTCAATAGATGGGCGCTACTGTTGGATGTTATTCTAAAAATATTCAATAGATTATTGCTGGATGTTATATTCAAAAATATTCAATAGATGGCGCTACTGTTGGATGTTATTCTAAAAATATTTAATAGATGGCGCTACTGCTGGATGTTATTCTAAAAATATTCAATAGATGGCGCTACTGCTGGATGTTATTCTAAAAATATTCAATAGATGGCTACTGCTGGATGATAGATGGCGCTACTGTTGGATGTTATCTAAAAATATTTAATAGATGCGCTACTGCTGATGTTAATTCTAAAAATATTCAATAGATGGCGCTACTGTTGGATGTTATTCTAAAAATATTCAATAGATGGCGCCACTGTTGGATGTTATTCTAAAAATACTCAATAGATGGCGCTACTGTTGGATGTTATTCTAAAAATATTCAATAGATGGCGCTACTGCTGGATGTTATTCTAAAAATATTTAATAGATGGCGCTACTGCTGGATGTTATTCTAAAAATATTCAATAGATGGCGCTACTGTTGGATGTTATTCTAAAAATATTCAATAATGGCGCTACTGCTGGATGTTATTCTAAAATATTCATAGATGGGCGCTACTGCTGGATGTATTCTAAAATATTCAATAGATGGCGCTACTGTTGGATGTATTCTAAAAATATTTAATAGATGGCGGGCATGCGCTACTGCTGATGTTATTCTAAAATATTCAATAGATTGCTACTGGATGTTATTCTAAAAATAATAGATAGATGTTTCTAAAAATATTCAATAGATGGCGCTACTGCTGGTGTTATTCTAAAAATATTCAATAGATGGCGCTACTGCTGGATGTTATTCTAAAAATATTCAATAGATGGCGCTACTGTTGGATGTTATTCTAAAAATATTCAATAGATGGCGCTACTGCTGGATGTTATTCTAAAAAATATTCAATAGATGGCGCTACTGTTGGATGTTATTCTAAAAATATTCAATAGATGGCGCCACTGTTGGATGTTATTCTAAAAATATTCAAATAGATGGCGCTACTGTTGGATTTATTCTAAAAATATTCAATAGATGGGCACTGTTGGATGTATTCTAAAAATCAATAGATGGCGCTACTGTGGATGTTATTCTAAAAATATTCAATAGATGGCGCCCACTGTTGGATGTTATTCTAAAAATACTCAATAGATGGCGCCACTGTTGGATGTTATTCTAAAATATTCAATAGATGTGCTACTGTTGGGATGTTATTCTAAAAATATTCAATAGATGGCGCTACTGTTGGAGTTTATTCTAAAAATATTCAATAGATGGCGCTACTGTTGGATGTATTCTAAAATATTCAATAGATGGCGCTACTGTTGGATGTTATTCTAAAAATATTCAATAGATGCGCACTTGGATGTTATTCTAAAAATGCTCAAATAGATGGCGCTACTGTTTTGTTATTCTAAAAATATTCAATAGAAAAATGTATTCGATAGATGGCGCCACTGTTGGATGTTATTCTTATAGAAAATGCTCAACTGTTGGAGTATTCTAAATATTCAATAGATGCGCACTTGGATGTTATTCTAAAAATATTCAATAGATGGCGCTACTGTTGGATGTTATTCTAAAAATTCAATAGATGGCGGCCACTGTTGGATGTTATTCTAAAAATGCTCAATAGATGGCGCCACTGTTGGATGTTATTCTAAAAATACTCAATAGATGGCGCTACTGTTGGATGTTAATTCTAAAAATATTCAATAGAACTGTGATGTTATTCTAAAATATTCAATAGATGGCGCACTGTTTGGATGTTATTCTAAAAATACTCAATAGATGGCGCTACTGTTGGATGTTATTCTAAAAATATTCAATAGATGGCGCTACTGTTGGATGTTGTCTTATACTATTCAATAGATGCGCCACTGTTGGATTTATTCTAAAAATACTCAATAGACTACTGTTGGATGTTATTTTAAAAAATATCAATAGATGGACTGTTGGATGTTTTCTAAAAATATTCAATAGATAATACTTGGATGTTATTTCTAAAAATACTCATAGATGGCGCCACTGTTGGATGTTGCGACTGTTGGATGTTATTCTAAAAATACT
>NW_020869041.1:77574-80074 GCF_003789085.1 Penaeus vannamei | reverse complement strand
CCTTCGGCTGCCTTGCACTTCCAGGCTTCCTCTGACTCCTCGACCCTTTGTCAGGTCGCGGCCGGCCTGGGGGCGGAGGGAAGCGCGGCCGTCGCTCGGGTCGCGGCGCCTGAAGGGAGAAGAGGTCCTCCCCTGCTGGAAGGGCGCCTCGAGGGGACTCAGGAGGGGGAGGGGGGACACCTAGGAAGGACTCGGGAGGGGGAGGAGGAGCACCTGGGAAGGACTCAGCCGGGAGAGGAGGAGGAGGAGGACGAGCATCGGACAGGGTGGAAGGCACAGGGAAGGACGTCGAGGTGGCGAAGGAGGCGATGAAGGGGGAGAGAGGCTCGCGAGGGAAGGGCGTCGGAGGAGTCCCAGTGGGCCCGGCGCGGAGGGGGCTCGGCGTGGGGAGCGGGCCAGCGAGGGGAGGGAAGTCGTTGGTGAAGGGCGGGAACCTCAGCGCCAGGAGGTTGTCCGTGTTGTCCTCGGCCTGTGCGCGAGGAGAGGAAACGGAGCTCGGTCAGGAGGAAAGACAGTGCTTTCCCAAAAATGTGAATGCGCAAGGGTTATTGTGCCAAGGTGAAAGGGACTGGTGACATGATAAGAAGGTGACGGAAATACTTATTAAGTGACTGGTAAATAGGAAGTGAGTATTGTTACCTGTATTAATAAACAAATCGTAAGGATGATTTCATTCTTTTCTTTTCTGATAACATCATTCATAATAGTAATAGCAGTGACAATAATAGCAATATATGGGTTTGTATGGAAATATGTTCTGTGTGTATGTGTTCTATCTACATCTCTATTCATTCCTCTATCTACATCTATATACACGTATGTAAGTATATCATCGGTATGGAATGATTGTATGTAATATCTTTATCTTCTTGATTTTTTTTTTTTTATGAAAGGTACATCCACTCTCCATGTTTGTTTTTCATATATCTTCTTTAGTTCAAAGCCAAAACTTTCGAATTTCTTAATGGCGATGTGAAGACATAAGTTTTTTTTTTTTTTTTTTTTTTTAGTGATTTATAATGATATCGATCGTATTTTGGAGATGAAGAAGATGAACGCGGGAATGAATTAGAAATGACACGTGGAAAGAAAACAAGTAAAATCTAAAGGGAGCTTTCAAAAGGCAAGAAATTACGACAATGAACAGTCCCATGAATTGTTATCCTTGATTTATTACACACAAGCCATAGAAACTTAAGGTCCCATCTCCTTTAGAACAAGGCCTTGAGAAAGAGAGAGAGAGAGAGAGAGAGTGAGAGAAGAGAGAGAGAGAGATGGAGATGAGAGAGAGAGGAGAGAAGGGAAGAGAGATGAGAGAGAGAGAGAGAGAGAGAGAGAGAGAGAGAGAGAGAGAGAGAGAGAAGAGGAGAAGAGAGAGGAGAGAGAGAGAGAGAGAGAGAGAGGAGAGAAGAGAGATTCCTTTGATTTCAGTCCAATCGCTAGAACCAGTCAGACAATTTATACATCTTATAACCCCATATCTATCACACGCGGCGCGAAATGATTAGAAAAATCAAGTTTCGTATTAACAATTCCAATTCAGACCAAAGCCAAAACAACCCCACCAGGAATTTTAAGACAAAAAATAATATAACAAAATAAAAAAGTAAAAAAATGAATAAATAAATAAAACAGAAAATATATAATAATATATATAATAATAAAAAGTTTTTAAAAAATCAAATAAAACAGAAAAAAAGGAAAACTAGAAAAAAATTAACAAAAACAAAATACAAACAAAACATAATAACGAACAATACACATAGACATAAATGAAAGCACAAATAAACAAATGAAGTAAGACAAGACATAACCAAACACAATTAAATGACATCAGGACATAAATCTAGATATAAATGAATAAAAAAATAAAAACAAATAAAAGAAAAAAAATAAAAAATGACATAAACCAACCAGAATGATAGATGAAAACAGATTCGTAAAATAACATTAACAAACTATAAATACCGTAGTTGATAAAAACAAAGTAAAAGTGTCAGAATTAGTTTAAACGAAACGTTCGGTGCCTCTTCATGAATGAGATAGATAGACAGATAGAGAGAGAGAGAGAGAGAGAGAGAGAGAGGAGAGAGAGAGAGAGAGAGAGAGAGAGAGAGAGAGAGAGAGAGGAGGGAGGAGGGAGGGAGGGAGGGAGGAGGGAGGGAGGGAGGGAGGAGGGAGGGAGGGAGAGGGAGGGGGAGAGAGAGAGAGAGAGAGAGAGAGAGAGGAGAGAGAGAGAGAGAGAGAGAGAGAAGAGGGAGAGGGAGAGGGAGAGGGAGAGGAGAGAGAGAGAGAGAGAGAGAAGAGAGAGAGAGAGAGAGGGGTGATGATGATGATGATAGTATTGATAAAAATAATAATGATAATGATGATAATATACATCCATAATAATAATAGAATAATAATAATTATTCTCGACAAAGCAACAGTGCAAAGAGTACCCGACGGCCCTCACAGACTCTGAACCATGAACCGGTGCCTGGCCTTTCCCTCACTGACT
>NW_020869041.1:70074-72574 GCF_003789085.1 Penaeus vannamei | reverse complement strand
ATCGGGTGTAGCGTGCAAGAGCTTAGCAAAGTTTCCACTCCGCGCCCAAAATTCAAGCCGGGATTGTGCAATGTTCACGCTTCGAGACGACCCGCGGATAAATAACCATAATAAGTAACGGAATTCCTAATAATATCGCCTAGTTGGCCACTGACATCCGACAATCTGGTGCTAGACGTGGGTTCCTCTGGAGATCGCTGGCCTGCTAAAAATTGGTTTACCTAACGTGTGCCCAAGACTTTGCGGTTGGTAGAAAGCGCATCGGCCAGCTCTGAAGGGGTGCCAATCGTACTGTTAATTAGCAATCATAATCTAGTCTATATATACGACCGGTTTGTTAAAATTGTGCCAGGCCCAACCCAAAGCATATTCGTATACTTGATATGCATAAATAAAGAAATAAATGCATATTTATCAGTCTAGACGTGCATGTCAACCGAGCAAATAGTTAGATAAATGTATATCCATCAGATAGATAGATAGATAGGCATTTATTTCTATGTTTATGCACGTCTGTATTTATGAAAATTCATAGGGTCGGGCCTCGCACAAGATAAACAAACCGGCCGTTGTCACTCCAGTCGGACGGTTAAACTTCTGCGTGAATGCATATGATTTCTCTATTTACAATTTCCTTCAAGACAAATGATCTGAAATTTGCCTGAAATTTCTAAACATAAACTTTCAAGATGTCATTATTACCGATTTCGTGGAAAGTGCCATCTCTAAGTGACGTTTGTATTGGTGAAAACATTTTGCCAGTGGCAGTTTTACAAGTGATATCGTTGCTGGTTATCTACATGTATATATGTGTGTGTGTGTGTGTGTGTGTGTGTGTGTGTGTGTGTGTGTGTGTGTGTGTGTGTGTGTGTGTGTGTGTGTGTGTGTGTGTGCGTGTGCGTGTGCGTGTGCGTGTGCGTGTGCGTGTGTGTGTAAGTAGCCCTATGAACAATGCTGCGGACCCCAATTTGAAGAAAAAACAAATACTGCAGAACACAGAACACCTAATCGTCAGACAACTACATGTTCATGATAATTATTCAAGCAATTACCTCTTATGTTTCCTTCCCTAAACTTTCCTTCGCCTACCAAGTTTAAACCTAATACTCTGTAGGCAAAGAACAGAACAAGAAATAACCGGAGAACATAGAAAATTACGTAAAGGAGAAGGGGAAAGCGTTCGATCAGTTCCGTCGAAAGAGTACAGAGCACCGCAGTGGAAGAGTGACCAGGACGTGGCCCAGTACTCTCTGTAACAACCGGTCAGTCACGCAACACACGGGACGACACCGTATAAAACGACCGGAATAAAATAGAAATCCGAGGACCTATAGACAATAACGGTGAAAACCCATTAAGATATATATCGATCTTCCAGCTGTCACACGAAACAGACAGGATCCTTCGACAGACTCACACCGCTTTCCGTCTCTCACTCTCATATAAAACGACCAGAATAAGATAGAAACCCGAGCACCTATAGACAATAATGATGAAAACCCACAAAAAAAAACCTATAGCCCTATCTTCCATCTGTCACACGAAACAGACAGGATCCTTCGACAGACTCTTAGCCGGCAGACGGTCGCAGCCTCTCCGCCACTCTCACTTTCACGTCACGTATGCGAAAGTGTAAACAGAGAGGGATTCTCGGTTCCTGCGACAGGGCTTTTCATTGGCTTTAGGGTTAAGCCGGAGGGGAAAAGCCCAGGTGAAAAGTGGTGAGACATTTGCGACCAGACTGATGACATCTCGTCTTTTAAACACCTACTTCAAAAGATAATTGTGTTTGGATAGATTCGTGTATATGGATATGCACGTGTGGCATATAACTTTTGAATGATGTAACTGTTTACATATACACAACGTATTAAGATATATGGATAATAACTATAAAACTCCATACATATACACAAACAGACATC
This sequence comes from Penaeus vannamei, assembly GCF_003789085.1. Taxonomy (NCBI): domain Eukaryota; kingdom Metazoa; phylum Arthropoda; class Malacostraca; order Decapoda; family Penaeidae; genus Penaeus; species Penaeus vannamei. The sequence continues at coordinate 70,649 of NW_020869041.1, read as the reverse complement.
AGCATGAAATATCCTATTAATTTTCCGATGAAGTTGTAAGATTTTTCCTATTCTTAAAATAGTATTTAAGTTCTATAGCGATTAATTTACATACACAAACATCAACATACATTCATCCCGCACGTAGCAATGATCGCGAGATCCACATACCATAGACATAAATAACTGTAAAACTACATAGATATACAAATAAACATTAATAACTATAAAACTACATAGATATACCGAAACAGTCATCAGCATACATTTATCCCGCTCGTAACAATGGTCGCGTTATGGGAACAAATAAAAATAACTATAAAACGACATTGGTATATACAAACAGACATCAACATACATTTATCCCGCACGTAACTATGCACGCGTTATGGGAAAAAAATATATAACTATAAAACTACACATGCACAAGCAGACATCAGCATACATTAACCCGCTCGTAACAATGCTCATTATGGGAAATAAAAACTACAAAACGACATTGATATGCACAAACAGACATCAACATACATTTATCCCTTACGTACAGTAAGAATGTTCGCGTTATAGGGACAAATAAACATAAATAACTATAAAAC
>NW_020869041.1:30074-65074 GCF_003789085.1 Penaeus vannamei | reverse complement strand
CTAGTCTCCTCTTGGCCTCGACGTTCAGGAGAAAACATACCAAGGATTTTGCCCTTTTGTCCTGCATTCTCCGGTCACAAAAGTTCCTGACTTAATACCCAGTGCTTAGTTACACTAGAAGAGCTGGCCAGTTTCGGTGAGCACATAAAAAGATCTTGATACACGTGTTGTTAACTGAGCTCTCAACAGGTTTTCAGCTAAATGGGTTAGATGTGAACAGTAGGCTTCTGCCCTGAATTTTACAGAACATTTCATCCAGCAAACACCAGACATAAAGGTCTTTTGACTCAAGGACAAACAAAGATTTGATATTTTTATATCACTTCATCAGAACCTCCTGTTTTTCATGCAATTTTTAATATCAAATATAGATGCAGACTTGTTCCTCCAACATCACGCAGTTGGTTAATATATCATAATAACCTTGATCTTCCTCAGGAACATGTATTAAAAATTGAAATGTACAGAATAATATAATTAACAGAGAGTATAAACCTATTTGCACGTATATCTTCTCCATTAACCAAAGGGTGAAATGAAACTATTCCGAAAATGGGAACAACATTTTATGATATTCTATTTAAACTATACAAATAACAAATTTAACAAGTAGAACCCTTTAACCATTTAGGATCCGAAACAGCACCAAAGCGGCCAGGACGGAGAACCACAGACGCTCCTGCGACCTTAAGAAGGAAGAAGAAGAAGAGGACGAGGAAGAAGACGAAGAAGAAGAAGAAGAAGAAGAAGAAAAAGAAGAAGAAAGAAAAAAGAAGAAAAACAATCAAGAGCAACTACTTCATCAGACGGAGGATCAGCGATAACACGATAAGACATGTCTGGAAGAGCCGACTGCTTATCGAAGAAGAAAGATTAGTTTCTAATGAGGAGATTACAGCACACCGAGAGATAACGCCGTGCAGGTAAGAACGAGAAGATGGAGGAATAGTGATCAAGTGATAAAAAACGAAGAGATACGAAACAAAGAATTCTTGATAAGGAGAAAGGACTGATAAGGATAAAGAAGCGTGGAATGACTGGCGTGCTAGGGAGTGGCGGACGCCGCGTGGGCGCTGACGATCGCCTCGACGACGGAGGGGTCAGCGAGGGTGGAGGTGTCGCCCATCTCCTCAGGCTGACCCGCCGCCACCTTCCTCAGGATCCTGCGCATGATCTTGCCGGAGCGGGTCTTGGGCAGGCCGGGGCACACCTGTCGGACGGACAAGAGGGAGGAAGCGTGAGGACGAAGGAGTGGAACACAGACGACAGGTTCGGGGAAAGGATGGCTCCGGAAGTGTGAATTTTATCTGTTTGAAATGTGATATGTTTGTTTACTCAAGAGTTTTTATTTTCTTCTCTTTCTTTCTGTCTCTCTAGAGGTATCTCTCTCTCTCTCTCTCCTTCCTTCCTCTCCCTCCTTCCTTCCTCCCCTTTCCTCCCTCCTTCCTCCCCCTCCCTCCCTTCCTTCCTCCCATCTCCCTCCCTCCTTCTCCCATCTCCCTCCCTTCCTTTCTCCCTCTCCTCCCTTCCTTCCTCCCCTCTCCCTCCCTTCCTCCCACCCCTCTCCCTCCCTTCCTCCCATCCCTTCCCTCCCCCCTCTCCCTTCCCTTTCCTCCCACCCCTCTCCCTCCCTTCCTCCACCCCTCTCCCCCTCTTCCTCCTCTCTCCTTCCTTCCTCCCTCCCCTCCTCTTCCTTCTCCCCTTTCCCTCCCTTCCTCCCACCCTCTCCCTCCTTCCTTTCCTTCTCTCCCTTCCTTCCCTCCACCCCTCCCCTCCCTTCTTCCCCCTCTCCCTCCCCAAATCAATCACAAACCACAAAACCCACCAGTATAACATCAGGTACAGCATATCCCGCAATGGTAGATCTGACCATCTTCCTGAGCTCGGCGACGATCTCCTCCTCGGGCCTCTGGACGTTCTCCTTGAGCACGATGAAGGCGAAGACCCCCTCGCCCTTCACGTCGTGCGGGAAGCCAACGACGGCGCTCTCGGCGACCTCGGGGTGTTCCGTCTGGGGGTGGAGGGGGGTAGGGGGGTCAAAGGGTTAAAGCAGGGTCGTAAGTCTGTAGGCCTTGTGATGTGGGGTTTTGTCGTTACGTTTTCTGCGTGTTGTGTTTCTCCTCTTGCTAACATGTCGTTATCTCGTGTTTTGCTTTATCTTTCGTGTATTCGTACATGAGTGGAAAAAATGGGTATATTGTATATGCAGTTGTTGAAGGATGAGAATCTGTAAACCGTGATTCACTCTTCAAGTCTATCTAAAAAAGCCAAGATGCAGTATGAATGATAAGATCATTAGCAAAAAAATAGCGGTGTAGGTACTATGTTTAATTATGGGAAAAAAAAATAAGGAAAAGAAGATGAAGATACTCACGATAGCATCTTCCACCTCCGCCGTGCCCAGACGGTGCCCGGTCACGTTGATGACGTCATCCATCCGACCCGTGATTTGGTAGTGTCCATCCTCGTCCCTAAAAGCATGTCTGTCAGTCTATGTGTGCATAAAGCAATGAGAAGAACATGAAAACACACAGTTATGCCGTTTTTTCGTTGTATTGCTTCTTCTGGACAGAGAGAGAGAGAGAGAGACAGACAGAGAGAGAGAGAGAGAGAGAGAGAGAGAGAGAGAGAGAGAGAGAGAGAGAGAGAGGGAGGGAGGGAGAGAGAAGAGAAAGAGAGAAGCAATACAAACAAAAAAACTTTCGACGTATTCGCGTTTTCTTGTTTTTGTTTTTCTTTCGTCGTTTCGTTCAATGTGTTCAATATGAATCATAGACAAGTGCTAATGCATGATTTGCGCGAATGACGTGGCTGTCCCCAAGGTTTATGTAAGTACTCGTCAAGCCCTCGGCGCGGACCCCTCACCTGAGCGCCCCGTCGCCCGAGAAGTAGCGCCCCGGGAAGGGAGCGAAGTACGTGTCGACGTAGCGGCGGTGGTCGCCGTACACGGTCCGCGAGATGCCCGGCCACACGGAGCCCACGCACAGCGCCCCGTTCACGCCCATGCCCTCCACGGCGCTCCCGTCGGTGTCGCAGAGAACAGGTTTGATGCCGAACATGGGTCTCATGGGCATGCCGGGCTTGATGGCAGCCCCCGGAGCCGAGGGGCGCGGGCTCAGCATGATGCCGCCAGTCTCTGCCGAAGGACAACGCGCTCCTTAAGTGTTAATTCATAACGGGTGTTTTGAAAGGATGATGCAGTTCATACAGCCACGATATCCAGAATACCGGACTATTTGTGATATTTCTCTCACATTACAATACTACTGATGATTAAAATCCACTTTTCTATTATTAATGAAAATTGAAATCCATCCTTTTCAACATCGAGTCACATAACAGTGACTCTGCACATGCACCATCATCTTACAACTTTGCTTAGTCCTTCCCGTCCTCCCTCGGACGCCTCACCTGTCTGCCACCAGGTGTCGACCAGCTCGCACCGCCTCTCGCCCACGACGTCGTTGAACCAGTGCCAGGCCTCGTGGTTGATGGGCTCCCCGACGGAGCCCAGGACGCGCAGAGAGGACCGGTCGTACTGCTGTGGCCACGCGTCGCCGTGTCGCAGGAGCAGGCGCAGAGCCGTCGGGGCGCAGTAGAAGTGGGTGATGCCCAGTCGCTGGACGGTGTCCCAGTACCTGCCTGGAGAGGGAACGAGGGGTTGCACTTACCAGCACAGACGCAACGCGGTTATGGGACGGTATATCAAATTTGCGTAAAAACAAAGGATGACACTCTTGTTACGGCACTCCGCGTTCCCGTGTTCTGTCAGATTGTATCTAGTACTAAAACCCGCACAAAATATTTCACGGAATAAGCGGAGAAACATCCCTTTCCACCAGCCTCCTGATAAGCGGACTCACCTGGATCCGGATAATTGGGCGTGCTTTCGAAGAGGACCGTGGTGGCGCCGTTGGCCAGCGGTCCGTAGACCACGTACGAATGCCCCGTGATCCAGCCAATGTCGGCCACGCATCCGAACACGTCCCCGTCTTGGTAATCGAACACATGCTGTTGGCGGATCCGAAAGGCCATGAAAGGTTTTCGAAAATATATTTGTTCACATTAGTAAAGGCGTTTAATCAATACACTCATTCCTCTCAGAGACGTTTAATCAATAGATTCGCCAGAAAATGTTTTCTGTTTTTTAAACGGCGTGTTTGGACACACACACATACACACACACACACACACACACACACACCACACACACACAACACACAACACACACACACACACACACACATAAAGTAAAAGTGAAAATCATAGTTGGCAGCTGTCGGCTGATGGGACAGCTCTATTACATGGCTTAAAAATTACAGCACATTTTCTAATGAATCTATTGACTAAGTACCTCCACGTATGGATCTGCGTGAATTAAAAAAACTCAGGTTGCTAATGAATTAATGGAGAAGAGAAAAAATTGAAAGAGAATATGTATATCCATCCCTCTATCAGTCAATCTATCTATCTTTCTGTCTATCCGTCCCTCTATCTATCTTTCTGTCTATCCGTCCCTCTATCTATCTATCAATTCTATCTGTCTATCCATCCCTTTCTATATATTATTCTATCTATCTATCTTATCAATCTGTCTATCTATATTATCTATCTTTATATCTGTCTATCTATATCTATCTTTCTGTCTATCTACGTAACTATCTATCAACCTATCTGTCTACCTAATCTGTCTATAGACAGATAGATACATTCTCCTATCTATCTATATTCTTTTTTTTATTTGTCCTTTCTTACGAATATGCTATTGAAACTTCCTCTTGCCTAGATCTGACATACCACACAGACTCTCTCTCTCTCTCTCTCTCTCTCTCTCTCTCTCTCTCTCTCTCTTCTCTCTCCTCTCTCTCTTCTCTCACTCCTCGTCCTTCCTCTCCCTCTCCTTCCCTCTCTCTCTCTCCTCTCTCTCCTCTCTCATCTCTCTCTCTCTCTCTCTCTCTCTCTCTCTCTCTCCTCTCCTCTCTCTCTCTCTCTCCTCTCCTCTCCTCTCCTCTCCTCTCCTCTCCTCTCCTCCATCTCTCTCTCTCTCCTCTCTCTCTCTCTCTCTCTCTCTCTTCTCTCTCTCTCTCTCTCTCTCTCTCTCTCTCTTCTCTCTCTCTCCCTCTCCTTCTCCCTCTCCCTCTCCCTCTCCCTCTCCCTCTCCCTCTCCTCTCTCCTCTCCCTCTCCCTCTCTCCCCCTCCCCCTCTCCCCCTCCCCTCCCCTCTCTCTCCTCTCTCCCTCTCTCTTTCCCTTCTCCCTCTTCTCCCTCCCCTCCCTTCTCCCTCTCCCTCTCCCTCACCCTCCTCTCCCTCCCATCCCTCTCCCTTCCCTCCCTCATCCCTCTCCTCCCTCTCCCTCTCTTCCTCTCCCCTCCCCCCCCCCCCCCCCCCCCTTCCCTCTCTCTCCCTCTCCTCTTCTCTCTCTCTTCTCTCTCTCTCTCTCTCTCTCTTCTCTCTCTCTCTCTCTCTCTCTCTCTCTTCTCTCTCTCTCTCTCTCTCTCTCTCTCTCTCTCTCTCTCCCCCCCCATATGCAGAGGAAATGACTACAAAATGGTCCCCCAAAAACATAAACTGGTAACCCCAGCCCCTTATCACATGAAATATTTGTTTTTTTTCTTTTTTTTTCTTGTTTTCCTCGAATGACGGATATTGACTCTTATATCAAATCTCTCTGGACCTTGATAGGAGAATGACTTTTACTTTGCTACTGATACAAGATTTTAGCTTCCGGTGCATTTTGTTAACGAAATGAAAGAAAAAAAGACAAAAAAGAAAAAGAAAAGGAAAGAAAATAAAATAAAAGAAGAAAGAAAAAAAGGAAAAAAAAAAAGTTTTTTAAAGAAAAGAAAAAGAAAAATAAAAAAATATAAAAAAACCTCTGGCAAGATTAGCGTTGCAACAGGAGACTAAACATTGAGATGCAGTGCACGTCGGCAGCTCAGCCTCATGACCCGATACACTTAGGCATTCCCCTCATGTCTCCTTGTCTTTAGTCCTATTTTTTTTACATCTTCATCGTCATTCTTTTTTCCCGTTATTCTTATTATCATTCCCATTCTTATTCTTATTATTCCTATTCTTATTGTTTCCGCAAACATTTTACTTCGCTCAACCCTTCTCTTTCTCTTTCTTTCTTTCTTTCTTTCTTTCTCTCTCTCTCTCTCTCTCTCTCTCTCTCTCTCTCTCTCTCTCTCTCTCTCTCTCTCTCTCTCTCTCTCTCTCTCTCTCTCCTCTCTCTCTCTCTCTCTCCTCTCTCTCTCTCTGCCTCTCGCTCTCTCTCTCTCTCCTCCTCCGCCTCTTCTCTCTCCTCTCTCTCTCGCTCCTACTCTCTCTCTCCCTCTCCCTCTCCCTCCCTCTCTCTCCCTCCCTCTCCTCTCCCTCTCCTCTCTCTCCGCTCTTTCTCTCCTCCTCCCCTTCTCTCCTCGTACCTCTCCCTTCCTCTCCCTCTTCTCCCTCTCCTCCTCCTCTCCCTCCTCCTCCCTCCCCTCTCCCTCCCTCTCCCTCCTCCTCCCTCTCCCTCTCCCCTCCCTCTCCCTCTCCCTCCCCCTCTCTCCCTCCCTCTCTCTCCCTCTCCTCTCCCTCCCTCTCTCTCCTCTCTCCTCTCTCCCTCCCTCTCCCTCTCCCTCTCTCTCTCCCTTCTCCCTCTCTCTCTCCCTCTCACCTCTCTCTCTCTCTCCCTCCTCCCTCTCTTCTCTCTCCCTCCCTCTCTCTCCCTCTCTCTCTCCCTCCCTCTCTCTCTCTCTCTCTCCCTCCCTCTTCTCTTCTCCCTCTCTCTCTCCCTCTCTCTCCCTATCTCTCCCTCTCTTCCTATCCTTATCCCACTTCTTTATTCCCATTCCCATCCCCGCTTTCCAACACCTACCTTATCCCCACTGCCCCAATCCTCACTCTCATCCTTTACCCTCATTCCCAACTCTTACGTCTCCCTCTCCTTCCCATCCCGCACCTTGGGGTGACGGCCGGCGGATAGAGCAGGTAACCGCCGAGCGAGTGAGGACGCCCCCTTGGGAGAGCCTGTGCTGCCGGAGGTGTACAGCAGGAACAGCAGCGTCCTTCGGCATCTTGGACGCGCTGGGGCGCACTCGGGGGAGGCAGCTCGCATCGCCTGCGGGTATGGGGTGAAGGGGTTCAGGGAGGGAGCGTGCATTTGAAGGCTGATGGACAGAAGAAAAGAAAGGAGAATATGTATATCTATGTATCTGTCTGTCTGTTTGTCTGTCTTTATCTATCCATCTATCTATCTATCTATCCATCCATCCATCCATCCATTTATTTATCTATCTATCTATCCATCCATCCATTTATTTATCTATCTATCTATCTTTATCTATCCATCTATCTATATCCATCTATCTATCTATCTATATCTATCCATCTATCTATCTATTCGTCTGTCAGTCAGTTAGTCAGTCAGTCAGGCTGCCTTTCTGTCTGTCTATCTATCATTTGCCAGTCCATCTGTCTATTAAAAGTACTACTATTTTACAAACATAAAAACAATTAAAAATAAGATTGTCTATGCTTCAAGAAGAAAAATGCATTCCCGTATGACCGAAAACCAAAGAAAACAAAAACAAATATATATGATTCAAAAGAAGTAGAGAAATCGTTATATATAACTAAAACATGAAAAAGGAAGACAAAAAAGGCTTATTTGAATAAAAGAATGAATAAATTCAGTCACATATATGTCAAGGAAGAAAAAGTACGGGCGTATATGATCAAAATCAGAAAAAAATCGCACTTTCATATTTTACCTGAACTGCCTCCTCTCTCTCTCTCCCTCTCTGTCTGTCTCTCTCTCTCTCTCCCTCCCTGTCTGTCTGTCCTCTCTCCCTTCTCTCTATCTCTCTCTCTCTCTCTCTCTCTCTCTCTCCCTCTCTCTCTCTATCTCTGTCTCTCTCTCTCTCTCTCTCTCTCTCTCTCTCTCTCTCTCTCTCTCTCTCTCTCTCTCTCTCTCTCTCTCTCTCTCTCTCTCTCTCTCTCTCTCTCTCTCTCTCCCTCCCACCCTTCTCTCTCTCTCTCTCCCAGTCCCTCCCTCTCTCTCTCTCTCTCCCTCCTCTCTGTCTGTCTCTCTCTCTTCTTTTCCTGACCTCCAAGGCGCGAGAGAAAGTCGACCGAATACCTGATCTAAATGCACGTCCTTGGCCCCCATGTGGACCTCGGCGCCCGTCCGAGTGCCGACGAAGACGTGCCTGACGGAGGGACACTTCGCTACTGCAGCGTCGACCACTTTCTTCAGGTGGATCGTCTTTCCGCCGCGAACCGACTGGTCAGCTGTTATGACGGTCTCTGCGCCAGCTGTCAGACAAAATAATATTGATCAATAGTAATGATAATGACAAAATAAATAAACACAAATAAAAGGCTTTATTTTTTTCTTTTTTATGATTTTATGTTTTTTTTATTTATTCTCTTTTTTAACGGCACATGAATGATTTTTTTAAAATTTATTATCTTAATAGGTCCAGTTCTTTCGCTGTTTTTGTTTTCCTGTCCTATCTCAATTTTCTGGATAGAATGTGACTTATCTTTATCTTCAATACCTTTTTTTTCTTTTTTTCTTATCATAACTTAGTGTCTAGTATGAACAGAAGCCTGACTGACACTGAAAACACAAACTGGTACATCATTTAAGCTCAATTAAACAAGTTGATAATAATTCATTAAAACATTAATTATTATATATTTTTTTTCATTTCTGCGTGGCTCAACATGAATATCTTTCTTCGTTCTATGGAAAGACAGTTACTGATGTTGAACATTATCAATAACATATAAAGCATTAGCAAACCCTGAAGTTCCTTTCATAATATCAAATTTCTTTCTTCTCTTTCGTGTTTCTTGAAATTGTACTGACAAAAAAGGTCAGATTTTTTCCCTTCCTGTCTTCGCAAACAGACAAGTCAGTTGTGGAAAGGTTGTGAATCTGGTGTCTCTGAGGACGGAGGCAAGATGGGTCGCTTTGTGATGGGCGGAGCGATGGAACTTGGCGTGGGTGTGTATTTAAGATCGCCCATGCGGGGCAGCCACACAGCGTCATCCATGCGGCGTGGGACAGCATGGAGCTCGCATGGACCCACGAGGCAGTCTGGGAGTTGGATGATGCAATTTGCTTTGAAGTACGGTTATGCTTTCTCTCTATCTTTATCTCTCTCCCTCCTCTCTCTCCTGTCTTCTCCTTTCCCTTTTTCTCCTCTCCTTCTCACTCTCTCGTATCTCCTTTCTTATTCCCTCCTTCTCTCCTCTTTTCCTCTCTCTCTTTCCCTTTCTCCTCCCTCCCTCTCCCTTCTATCTCCTTCTCCCTCTCTCCTCTCTCTTTACTCCTCTCTTCTCTATTACTTCTCCTCCCTCCTCTTCCTCTCTCTCTTCCTTCTCCCTCCTCCTTTTCTCCCTCCTTTTTCTCTCCTCCTTTCTATTCCCCTCTCTTCTCTATACCTTCTACTCCCTCCCATCTCTATCTCCCCCTCCCTCCTCTCTCTCCCTTCCATTTCACCTCCCCTCGCGTTCCTCCAACCCTCGGCTCACCGTCTTGGGATCCTGGAAGCAAGGGCTGCAGAGACCCGCGAACACGCGAGTGGACGGACCGATCTGGCGCAGGCGAGCATGGCGGGACGGCAGAGGCGACACGGGGAGGTAGATGCCACGCGGTCGCCACGCCCCACGCCGCTCTCCCGCAGGACGTTCGCCAGGCGGCATACTAGCTCCTGCAGTTCCCTTTGGACAGAAGAGGGACGTGGGTCTTAGGAGCCTTGGGAATAAGGTCGTTGTTTGGTCTTTAAGTCTTTAAGTTTTTTTTTTTTATATATATTCCTAAGTCTTATCACATACCTGTTAGTTGTCTCCTGCTTTATTGCTCTCTCTTCATCATGCGAAAAAGAGAGAGAGAGAGAGAAGAGAAGAGAGAGAAGAGAGAGGAGAGAGAGAGAGAGAGAGAGAGAGAGAGAGAGAGAGAGAGAGAGAGAGAGAGAGAGAGAGAGAGAGAAGGAGAGAGAGAGAGAGAGAGAGAGAGAGAGAGAGAGAGAGAGAGAGAGAGAGAGAGAGAGAGAGAGAGAGAGAGAGAGAGAGAGAGAGAGAGAGAGGAGAGAGAGGAGAGAAAGGAAGAAAAGAAAAGGATGAAAAAAAAACATCTAAAGGATTAGTCTACCATCATTAAGTGTATATAAGTAATCTTTAATGCAAGCGGGTCCATCCGAAAAAAAGAAAAGAAAAGACAAAAAAGAAGAATTGAAGAAGATAGATAGAAAAAGGGAAAAAGAAAAAGAAAAAGAAAAGAATAAAAGAAAATAAAAAAGAAAAGGAAAAAAAATAAGAAATAAAATAAAAAAAGGGGAAAAAATAAAGTAAAGTATTAAAAAAGGGGGGGGAAGAAAAAAATATATACACACAGGATTCTCTTGCCCTCCTGAAGGAACTCACCTGTAGGTCACCTTCTGCGTCTGGCCCGGTTCGTCTTGCTCCCACAGGAGGGCCACGCGATCAGGGTGGAGACGGGCGTGTCTGTCCACGCAGTTCACTATAAAGGCCAGATTTAACAGTAATTAGGGTTAATGAGTCACTGTAGAGAGGTCTGGATGTTAAGTTTTTTGTTTAATTGCTTGGTTTTTATTTATTTATCTATCTATTTTATTTTATTTCATTTTTTTATTTATTTATTTTCTCATTTTATTTTTATTTATTCTAATTTTATCTATTTATTTTTTTTTTTGGTTTTTGAAAGTTGATTTCGGTGATTTTTTTTTTTTTCTAAAGTGTGTATTTAAGTATTAAGTAGGTCGTTTAAGTCTGTTTATAAGTGTTGGAGTATCTTGGAAGTTCAAGGACGTGTAGAAATTAGGAACATTCCTTGCCATTCATTCAGAGACAAAAATTCACATTCTCAACACATCCAGCTTACAACAGAACTCCTCCCCCCCCTCCTCCCACTCACACAGAACTAACACACACACACACCTCCCCACCCCGCCCCACACCTATGGTCGAGGAATAAGGGTCAATGTCGAAGAGCTGACTGAAAAACGCCTTTGGAGGTTTGCTCTGAGATTAGCAATAAATTTATGTATGAAATTTAGGCTTTCCTGTATAATTTAAATTATTTTGGCGGAATCTAATCATTTTAAGATTATTCATTTATAGCATAGTGAAAATAACGAATATTCTTCGTAACGAAAAAATATTTCTTTTCTTATGTAATACTTTCAATACAAATATTGCCAAAATGCGTATTTTGCTGATTAATCAATAAATAGGAATTTACTGCTGTTGGTGTTTAAAACAATCCTCCCAAATTGATTTTTATTTCTTATTCAATCATTTTATGGGAAATATACATGTATAAATAAGCCCATGACAGTAATTCTCCTATTACATCATTTTTTTTTTTCTGCACCTGCAAAATATATTACTTTTAAACTGAAAACGGCTTATTGCCTTTTAAGGAAAATGCAGATTAGTTAGAGCGGTCAACCGTTACTTTCCGTTACTGTGTATTCAAAATGCAGCCATTTGTGGCAATCAGTCATACATTAGGATATATAACTTTAAGTTAATTGGATTTCGGAGCAATACACAGATGGCATAAGTTTTTATAACACTTGTAGGGGAAACTAATCCAGTTTAGTGGTAGGCCTATCTCAAAATCGGCATAACCCCACCCCAAGCCATTCCCACCCCCCCATCCCATTCCCACCAACCCCATCCCCACAATACCCCCCATTCCCACAAATACCCACCCACCCATTCACTCCAACACAACCCCGATGTGTGTGGCCCAAAGGGACTTAAGTGGGGTGAAGATACCTAAGTTACGTCACCCCTTTGAAATGTATTTTGTGTGTCAATAAACGTGTCAAAGTAAAGTATAAAAAAAGAGAAAGAGAGAGAGAGAGAGAGAAGAGAAAGAGAGAGGAGAGAGAGAGAGAGAGAGAGAGAGAGAGAGAGAGAGAGAGAGAGGAGAGGAGAGAGAGAGAGAGAGAGAGAGGTAAGAGAGAGAGAGAGAGAGAGAGAGAGAGAGAGAAAAGGAGAGAGAGAGAGAGAGAGAGAGAGAGAGAGAGAAGAGAGAGAGAGAGAGAGAGAGAGAGAGAGAGAGAGAGAGAGAGAGAGAGAGAGAGAGAGAGAGAGAGGAGTGGAGAGAGGAGAGAGAGAAAACAGGCGACTGACCCTGCTTGACCTATCCTTACCCGACACATTGAGCTGACCATCTGGGAACCACCTGAACACGTGCTTGTCGAAGTCGTGGTCAGTCACGACGCTGAAGCTTCTGCCACTCCAGGCGGGACCGGGCAAGGCGCCCCCAGAACTCGTCGGGCTGGAAAAAATAAGAAGAAATTAGAAACAGCTTCTTTTATCTGAATTAGCCTTATTCTATTACCATTATTTATTATCATTATCATTGTGTTATCATTTATTAATTATCATTTATCATCATTATATCATTATTACTGTATTATTATTGTTTATTGTGTTGTTTTGTTATTACTATCATTATTATTGTTATTACTGTTTTTTTTTGGGGGGAGGGGTATTTTTCTGCTGAATTTCATGGCTGTTTGTAATGACACTATCAATACTCTTGTTAAATCTTTATGGTCATCATCATTTCTGTTCTAACTCATTATTCATAGTATCATCGCCGACATTATTGTTATCGGTGCTATCATCTTCTTAATTATATGATCATCATATCATTATCATCATTTACCATTCTCATTACCATCACATCACACCATCATCATTATCGTCATGACCAAGAGCACCTCTCATTATCATCACTATAATCACCATCAATCACGGCCCTCATCATTATCATTACCATCCTCATTAACATCAACACCACATCATATCGTCATTGCCACAAACACCCTCCATCATCACCAGTATCATCACCATCATTATCACGATCACCACCACTATCAACACCATCACCATTACCAACTCAATTCATCATCACCACCACAACCACCCCATCATCACTATCAAACACCACCACTATCATCACCACCATCATCATTAACACTACCACCACAACCATCATCTTCACTATCATCAACACCACCACTATCACCATCACCATTACATCCTTAATATCATCACCATCACCACCACACCACCTCATTCATCACTATCACCACACCACCATCATTATCATTAACATTCTCATTAAAATCAACACCACCATCATTATCGTCATTACCACAACCACCCATCATCATCACTATCATCATCACCACCACATACCATTACCAACTCATCAACACTACCATCACCCACATCATCATTATCGTCATTACCACGACCACCTCCATCATCTTCACTATCATCACCATCATCATTATCACGACCACCACCACTATCTTTTATCTATATCGCCAACACCCTCCCTGTGATATTCCTTATCGCCATACCAGCACTATCACCCTATTGTGAGCGCATGAAAGTAAAAGTTCTTATCATAAATATTTTCATCGGGATATAGTGTATCAACCCCCCCCCCAACCTCGACACGAATGAATACAATTTAACACAAATGTTTGAAACAGATAAGGAATCCCGTTTTCTTTAATACCAAAATCGCGTTTTCTGTTGCTTAAGCCGAACGTAGCAGATACTTAGTTATTGTTTGCCGTCTGACTCCTGAGGAGGGGAGGGGGAGGAGAGAGAGAGAAGAGAAGAGAGAGAGAGAGAGAGAAGAGAGAGAGAGAGAGAGAGAGAGAGAGAGAGAGAGAGAGAGAGAAGCGGAGGGAGAGGAGAATGAGAGAGAGAGAGAGAGAGAGAGAGAGAAGAGAGAGAGAGAGAGAAGGGAGAGAGAGGGAGGAGAGAGAGTCTTTTGGGGAAGAGAGGGAGGGATGGGGAGAGGGAGAGAGGAGAGAGAGAGAGAGCAGAGAGAGAGAGAGAGAGAGAGAGAGAGAGAGAAGCAGAGAGAGAGAGAGAGAGAGAGAGAGACGATGGGCTGTCTCTCAAAATTTCCTTTATTCACTGATAATTTGTATCCTTGCAATATGTGGTGTGTTTGTTTGTTGTGTTGTGTGTGTGTGTGTTGTGTGTGTGTGTGTGTGTGTGTGTGTGTGTGTGTGTGTGTGTGTGTGTGTGTGTGTGTGTGTGTGTGCGTGCGTGTGCGTGCGTGCGTGCGTGCGTGCGCGTGCGTGCGTGCGTGCGCGTGTGTGTGTGTGTATATATATGCACACACACACACATGTACATACACGGTACTTTGACATACAACCAATATACGGTATGCTGGCACGTAGATATAGAGATGGGCCCTTTTAAGGAAACAAACAACTAACTAAATGCATAAACTGAAAGAAAAAAAAGCGAGTTAGATGGCTAGTTAAGAGGTAAGTCGGAAGAAATCTAAGCAGATACATAGATAGATAGATATAAACCCAAACAGACATGGAGATGGATAACACATGCACACACTTTCACTCTTACTCTCACTAACCCTCTCTCTGATATAGATGCGCAGATACTTGATAGATAGACAGATAGATAAAGGGAAAACATGAACGCAGCAAGGCACCAACAAGTCTACTTTCTCGTGAACAACAAAGAGAAAGTCGAGAGGAGGGCGGGCAGCATCTCCCCAAGCGGCACATGTGCACTGTTACCTCTGTCCCGGGCATTCACCTTGTTCGTTTTCTCGTTAAGTTTCCGTTTTCGTTAAAATCGCGTTTTCTTTATCGTTAAAGTTTCCGTTCGTTTTCCCGTTATCGTTAAAATTTCCCGTTTTCTTTATCGTTAAAGTTTCCCGTTTTCTTATCGTTAAAGTTTCCCGTTTTCTTTGTCGTTAAAGTTTCCCGTTTTCTTTCCGTTCTCTATAATGTAGGAAATAAGGGTAAAGATAACGTAGGAATTATGGGTAGATATTATCTCATCATTTTCTTTTCCTCGGTGTGTGAATATGGTTGTTTATTTGCTTCAGAAGGGAGCCTTTGTGTAATGTTTTTCTTTCGAAAGATAGAATATATATTTCCCTGAAATGGGGACCAACATCGTGTTCCTCTTGATTGTTTTACCGGCACATAATCCTTCTAAATCTTCCTTAACAGATATGAAAGATTAAATAAAATCTAATAATGCCCACTCTAACGAACAGAGCAAACTTGAAAAATATTGAATATCTTACTGGGTATTTAAAAAACATTGAATATATACTGGTTCATCTGGGGGCACTTGAAAAATATTGAATATCTTACTGGGTACTTACCTATCATTTGAACAATAACAAACTCATTCTCCCTCTTTCCATTTCTACCTATCTTCCTGTCTGTCTATCTATATATTTATCGATCTATGTGTCTATCTACACTCTTATATATACACACATCTCTCTCTCTCTCACACTCACACCATACTCTAGCACTTCATACTCTATTTTTCACTCTCATCTCACTCTCTCTCTCTCTCTCTCTCTCTCTCTCTCTCTCTTATATATATATATATATATATTATATATATATTATATATACATATATATATATATACATATATATACATATATATATATATATATATATATATATATATATATATATATATATTATATTACACTCACACTCATACTCTCATTTTTCACTCTCACTCTCTCTCTCTCTCTCTCTCTCTCTCTCTCTCTCTCTCTCTCTCTCTCTCTCTCTCTCTCTCTCTCTCTCTCTCTCTCTCTCTCTCCAATATCCACACACACTCCCTCTTCTAATGCGACCTGTTTGAAGCCTAGATGCTCGGTCGTGGCAAGCCAGTTCAATTACTTTCTCACAAGTCTTTAAAAAGTAAAACAGGAATTGTTCAAATACATCACTTATTCTCACAATAGGCGCTGTTTTCCCTTACGAATCATTCACAGAACCCAGTAGGAAAATAATACAACAGTAATTACAACTAGGCGTATGTACGTCATTCGTAGATAAAATAAATCGTCAATTTTATCGGTTGCAACAAAAACGTTTTCTACGTTAATCATCCCAATTTGTACGAATTATAACTAAGCTGACAGTAGCATTACGTCAGTGCAACGCCGTCCTGCTCGGGAAATCCAAGGAGTGCCAGACTATAAACAATTTTTTTCCTGAAGTGACGTCATGAAAGGAGTGCCACAGTGCCACTTACAGAAGAAATGATCTAAACGTTCAAGACAATTGCAATCTTTTTATTTCCAATTTACATCAGTTATTAATTAGATCAGGTTACAAAGAGTCACGCGTGTATATTACATAAAATATCAAGGACCAGCTGGGGTTCGTGTGAACGTCCTTATCTTTACGATGCGGTTAATCCCAGGGATTTAGAGTGGAATCCCTAGTGGAAAGTCGAGGGGTAGTTGCCAGAGATAACTGCCATACGTGATTGAAAATCCCTTAACCGATGCCTTGTCGTAACTCTTAAGACACCATCGATAAACCTACCTAGAAAACCATCACTGACCAAAGGCCATCTTGGAAAACAAGGCTACGTTTCTTGCAATATCACGACTCTTAATTATATAAGCAACACGCCTTTTCTTAGCTACTATGGTATAGTTCAAAGGCGTTGTTTGTCGCTGACTCTGCGGTGGCGACAAGCGACATGTGGCAACGAGAAACACCCTTGACCGATGTGCAAACGAACACAACTGTTGTAATCCTACCGTTTTGAATAGGATTTGGCAACAGATCTGCGAGGCAAGAAAACTAAAAGGTTTGCCTAAGCGAGCACGTACGCACGCACATACCCACGCATTCCCCTCTCACACATCCACACGCAATGACCGACTGACTGACTGACTGACTGACTGACTGACTGACTGACTGACTGACTGACTGACCTGACTGACTGACCTGACCACCATCACCCACCACCTACTCACTCATCCCCGCAGCTCACTCACTCACCCACTCAACTCACTCAAGACGTTCCTCGGTGAAAGCACAGCGCAAGTGGCCGAACACTTGCCGCGAACTTAAGAACAAGAAGAAACCAGATTTTATTTATGTCGTGGCACCAACAACGTCGAAATTGTCCCATTACTCAGTTGAGCAACAGCGACTCTGAAAACATATATAGCAATTGGGTGTCTTTCTTTTTTTTTCCTCAGTGATATAGTGTAAAGGTATGACATCTTAAAACTGCCAAATATTAATTAAGATGGTGATAGAAGCAATTATAATTATAACGATACTCATTCTACCTACCGTATAGATAATGATGATGGTGTCAATATACAGTAATATTAATAAGAGCAACATCATCAAAATCAACAGCAACAACAATAATAATAATGATAATAGCATAAATGATCATAATAATAGTAATAACAATAATACCAACAACAAGAACAAGAACATTAACAAAAATGATGACGATGATGGTGATGATGATGATGATGATGATGATGGTGATAATGAAGGTGATAATGATGATGATAATAATGATGGTGATGAAGATGACGATGATGCTAGCGGAGAGAGAGGAATAAAGTGCAGTCGTTTCGTAAGAGCAAATACCACAGGTCATTGACAAAAAAAAAAAAAAAAAAAAAAAAAAAAACATTGAATACAAACATGGGTTTAAATACTTCAATGCGTGGCTGTCACACACACAGAGATCTAATACCGTCATAAAAGAAGAATCCATTCAGAGTTTGCATAACTAAATTTGCATAACTAAACAAGTCAACCAAGACCCATCAGCTCCATAGATATCGCACGTCGGTCACAAGATGCACTATATAATGTTCTTATACATTTACATACTGTCTGTCTACGTGCACTTATTGTCAGCGCACAATGACCTAATGGCATATACATATATATTGTCCCAAAGACCGGATAACTTGAGGCAGAGAATGGTCCTGTAACCCCGATAAGCCGACTGAGAGACCGATGGCGTCAGCTGCTCCCCCCCCTCCCCCCCCCCCCCTCACCATACCTGTTCTACGGAGAACCTGTAGAGATCCTCGTGTGTCTGTAGTCCAGGGAAGGCATCGGTTATCTCCGGCAGGGGCGTGGAGGTCGCGAGAGGCAGAGCCACGGGGCTTTGGACGGAAGAGCAGAGGAGTCTACTGAGGGCGGTCTTGGGGAGAGACCGGGGGCGCTTCCAAGTCTCCCGCACGGCCCTGGAGAAGGTCAGCACTGGTCCCGCGAGCCGCATCTTACACACTGATCGTCAACATCTGCGCTGGCTTGTAACTGCGTCACGCCCCTCGGTCCTTTCCTTGCATGTTACCACGCAACGACAGTTCTTGTTGTTGTTGTTGCTTACGCTGACAGAATGGCCTCCGCTCTCTCCCCTTGTAGATAGGAGGCAAAGCGAAACTAAATCATATTTTTAGAACTAAAAAATCCACGCATTTGTTAATCGCACTACCATACGGCAACCTCTCAGATGTACCAGGTATCGGCGGTTACAGCAAACTGGTGTTTATGATGGAACCTCATACGGACCACTATCGCCTACACTTCGCTGTTTACGGATGACGTCAGACTGATAAACCAATCAGGAGGCGGGACTGCGAATCCTCCCTCCGAATCTGGAAGAAAAGAACAAACAAACGTTCATCAGCTGTTTACTTTATAGGTAAAAGGATGAACTCTGTCTAATCCCAAGGTCTGTTAACTGAGAATATTATAACATTTTGGTTTGGTTCCCGATGGTCAAGTTAAAACAGTTATATGTGTATTTGTTGTTAGAAAAACCCACAATGTATAATCTAGATTTATTGAGGAAAGTGAGAGTTTGTGCATTGTGGGTTTTTCTACAACAGTATCAACACGGTAGAGTGTTTTTCTATTCATATGTGTATGTGTATGTATTATATATTATATATATATATATATATATATATATATTTATATTATTGTGTTGTGTGTGTGTGTGTGTGTGTGTGATATATATATATATATATATTATATATATATATATATATCACACACACACACACACACACACACACACACACACACACACACACACACATATATATATATATATATATATATATATATATATATATATATATATATATATATGAAAATAGCGCGCGGGTCCGCACGGGTGAGAGTGTGTGCCTATATGTCGAGATGGTCTGAGGAAGTTATGAAGCATATCGTATAATTCCCTGAATCATATCAGAATGCCAGTAAAAAAAAAAAAAAAAAAAAAAAAAAAAAAAAAACGTCACCATATACACAGATGCACGCCATGTATACAAACAGATGTGCTAATGCCACGAGATAACTTTTTTTTTTAATATGTTAATTCTGATAGGTATACCCACATCCTTATAAA
This sequence comes from Penaeus vannamei, assembly GCF_003789085.1. Lineage (NCBI taxonomy): Eukaryota > Metazoa > Arthropoda > Malacostraca > Decapoda > Penaeidae > Penaeus > Penaeus vannamei. The sequence goes on along the minus strand of NW_020869041.1, from coordinate 45,814 downwards.
CGCTACCAATCCCAATATATGATATGCAGCTGAATTGTATAAGAAATACAGCTCCTTGCAAATGTCGTGATATGTTTGCGAATTATGAATGGAAAGTGGAACAGCCAGAGGATAAACAAACCGGGAAGGGAAGGATGTGCGATACGCTACCAGCCGTACGATAATTTCTTTCTAAATTATATTTACTCATTGCCTTAAGTGGATTCAAAAACGGGTGTTTATGTATACCTGCATCATATATCGAAAGTAACCTTGCCAGGGAATATAGTGGGAATAATTACCTTTGTTTATCGTGTATCTACCTGGTGTTCTTTTCCCGTTGGTAACAAGTTATCAAGTGCACATTTAAGAGGATGATTTCTGTGATAAAAAAGAAAAAAAGTTTTCCTCTCATATATCAAGAAAGGCTAAGATAAAAAAATGTTGAGTGCAGAATGGATATGAGTGAATATTTATGACAAATTGTATACGAAGGACATTTATTATAACGAGTATCATTCAGTAATCTGGGAGTGAGGTCAATTGTAAGCCCATTTGTGAATACTGAATTTGAGAAAGTGCAAAGAAGACTAGATCCAGAAATCAAGGTCTGGGCTTACAGGGAATACATGCAAATAAATAGTTCCTAGGTACTGATTGGTTCAGTAAAATGTTGTATGATGTGCTGTTTCACACAATTTTGGTATCTTAATCTGATAAATGTAACATCAAACATCTTTATTTGTAAAGTAAAAGTGGTATCCAATTGAAGTTTATTTCATCTTCAAAACACTGTTTGTCCTCACATACAGGACAGTTTTTTCAGTATACTATACAATACATGCGATGGCAGGGGCCCTGTCCTATGTGGCCTGACTGTGCATAAATCGTTGGCCTGAAAAAGCTAAACATTGTGACAACAAGGCTGATATGAATAACTTTTTACATCCTCCACAGACAGGTTAATCAGTTATTAAGGTTAAAGATCCCATAGCCAGTTTTGTGTACCTTAAGCTCAGCGACCTTAATGTAATTGCTTGTCGAGAGCTAGCACTTTTCCCGTCAATTTTTGACAATTTTATTTAACATAAATACAAACATTCTCGAAAATAGCTCTTGATTTGACTATGCTTGGCTGGAAAATTTGACGGAAAGGTTTTCAGACGGAAACGATCATTATCGTCTGATTGGAAAATCGACAATTCGCTCAAAAATGGACAAAATTTCAGAAAATAGTAAAAAAAATAGGACGGAAAAAAGTGCTAGTGTGACAGCACCTTAAATAAAGGTACCCGCTGAGATCCACGGTTTCTCGTCTTATTTATACACTTTTTTAACGTTTAGTTTCATATTCGTCCGTGGGATGAAATCAGTTATCTAAGGGCTGAGCGGCACCCGTATTGGCCCTTCGGTGAGATCCTTCTCTCCTAAAGGCACCAACTTGTACAGTTACCGAAAACGGACAAGTTTTCCGTGAGTTACTAGGGATTCCCGGGCATGCAGGAGGTGCCTTGGGAATACCCATCGCGAGGCACCCCGTGGCATTTGCTCCTTTGAAACAACTGTAATGTTGCTCCTGTCCCTCTGCCATTATTATTGGCGCTGTATTATTATTACTATCATCATTATTATAATTACGATAATAATAATAATAATAATAGTAATAATGATGACAATTATTATAACTTAATTTTTCATCATTATTGTTGAGATTATTATTGTTGTTATTATTGTTATCATTATTGCTATCATGATTACTATTTTTTCGTATTATATTTTTTTATTCTTGTTGACAATGTTTTTACTATAATTATTATGATAATAATGATGATACTAATAATTACCATTGTTTTTATTATGATTAGTGGCATTATTGCTTTTGTTATCAATATTCTCATTATAAGAATAGATAGATAGATAGATATACAGATAGATAAGTAGATATATCAATGTATCTCTTCTCTCTCTCTCTCTCTCTCTCTCTTCTCCTCTCTCTCTATATCTTCTCTCTATATATATATATATATATATATATATATATACATATATATATTGCATATATACATACATATATATATATATATACATATATATAATATATATATATATATATATATAGATTATATATATATTATAGAGGAGAGAGAGAGAGGAGAGAGAGAGAGAGAGAGAGAGAGAGAGAGAAGATATATTGATATCTATCTATCTATCTATATCTATATATCTATCTATATATATTGTATTATATATATAATATATATATATATATATATAATATAATGTATATATATATAATATATATTATATATACATATATATATATCATACATATATACATATACATACATACATATATAATATATATATACATATACATTATATACACACACACACACATCACGCACAACACGCACCACGCACGCACGCACGCACGCACGCACGCACGCGCACGCAGCACGCACGCACGCACGCAGCACACACACAACACACACAACACACACACACACACACCACACACACACACACACACACACACACACACACACACCACATATATATATTATATATATATATATATATATATAATATATATATATATATGTATATATGTATGTATGTATGTACGTATGTATGTATGTATGTATATATTATATAATTATTGGAAAGGAATTGTGAAGGATTCCTTGTCTCATATCATATGTATAGAATTAAGATCATAAAGGATTTATTTGATTCATTTGATCAACAAAAGAATGATTATTTAATTTCATTTAGTTTGTAACCTGGTGGCCAAGTGACGCAAGAGTTATACGAACGCCTACAAAAACGCTTTGTTTTGAATCCGCGGAGGCCTTGACAGAGAGCCATGTGATGCGGTCTGAAAAGCTTTCGACTCTTCTTGTTTTGTGAAGATTTAGACTGGCCACACTGTAAGTCAACTATTTATAATGTTAATTATGTATTATCCAGATGTTTGAGCATATGTTAATAACAAAATTGTGTCTTTTATGTGATATATAACTTGAAATTATGTGATATAAGATGTGCCATTCATATTGTATTCTTATATTTTAACGAAGCTTTATTTCAGTTATTTATCTGAATAATGTTTTGTTTCCAAAAGGGGGGGAGGGGGAGGGGTAAAATCGTGTTCACGCAGCTCCATTTGGGGGGGGGGGGGGGAGGGGGAGGGGGGAGTGCACGATGTCAATAGCAACCTGTAAATATTGAAATGAAAAGTAATACCATTTAAACATCAATAAGAAGTGTAATTATATGAAAGACGAGCCAAAATTTATGTCTGACAATATCAGAAAGTGTTAATCAGAAAGACGAGCCAAACTTTGTCCAATATATAAATGAAATACTGTAAAGTAACAAGGCAACACAATGTGTACAAACTCAATATCTGATACACAATTTCTGATGAAATATAAAATGTGGTTATGCGAAACCAAATAAAGAAAACATAACATATCAAATTAGTCCCCCCCCCCCCCGCTTAATTGCGCGATCTCAATTGATTAAAAAAATGTTTAAACAATATACAACACATACCGTCAGTGTGGAGGGTATAGACAAGCTGCGCACAAAGGTGCGTAGACTTTCAAAGATGGTGGTTATGTCCGTAGAGTTTCATTAGCCAATTTTTAGCTATTTTTGTGCTAGATTTTTGCGTTTTTGTTCGCTATTCTTCCTATTTAAGCCTCTTTTAACCCATTTTATTTTCTTGATTTATTTCAGATTAATGCTAAAATCAGATGCAGTCCCCACATTGCAGTTACCTACCCCAGGCCCAGGACGAGGTGGCAAAGAAGTGCAGCTCACTCCTTGAGGGGCGACAACTAAGAGAGAAAGAAAGAGATTGCTGGACAAGGCGGCCTGTGCCTGCTGCTGAGACCTGTGCAATGGCTACATTATCTAGTACAGTTGCTGAAGGAGTGGAATGTACCAATGTGTGAATGTGCAATTTACAAACATCCTGGGCTGGTGCTGGTGAAAAGCAGCAGGTATCCTTACAAAAGTAGGTGAAGTTGAATTTGGGCAATTCTTTGTGAGAAGTAATTCCGTTACCTTTTTTTTTTTTTTACAGGGGTTGCAACTGCATATTCAATTTTTAAGTCAGATTTTTTTTTCCATTTTTTTTAGAATCCAAATTCTTTTATTCTGTAAATGAAAGACATTTGTGAGAATTGCTGATTTCTGTCCAAGCTGGTTGTGTGACAGAGTTATATTTCACTTATCAGATTGTGAATGTTGTTTTTTAATTCTTGCATGATTTTCCTTATTCTGTTCATTCTTTTGTACAGAGGTGCAAACACTGAAGGAGAATAATGCCTGTCAGAAATGTGAGAAGAAAGGAAGAACTACAGCAACACACTGCAATCTCATTCAGTTTGATCATGGGCCCTCAAAACGTAAATGGGCGTCTGTTGCCCCTGCATCTATGACAGTGCAGCAGTGAGGATGATACTGAGATGGAGGAAGACGGAGATGGTGCCTGTGGTAACGACATGGGTTATGTTCCAGAAGAAGAATCGGGTGAAGAATCAGGTGGAGAAGATGAAGTCCAATTTGAAAATGAGATTTGAGTAAATACGGTGAGTTGAATCATTGCACATTCAGGTCTGAAGTTGTGGTGTGAAAACCATGGCATGTAGAAAGTATTTTTATTCAGGTTTTTCTTGTTCTTATGGAATAGTAATCCATGTTGCTAATAATGGAAAAACTAGACAATACAACTGAAATATGAATTGTCTGTATATTTTTACATTTTTTTTCAGGTGTGACCAAAATGAAGACCTGCATCAGCAAAAGAAGTATATAGTCTTTGAATCTTCATTGTTGATACTGCTGGCAAATTGTGACTTGTGCAAAGGGAAGACAAGCTGTTTTCGTTACTTGAAAGGAACTCTTATAAAGGTCCATGCAGTTTGTACAAGTTGTGGCCATAAGAAATACTGGTGCAATCAGCCCTTTGTTAGAAATATGAGTCATGAACTTGCTTCTCAGTGCAGCCATTCTATTTACTGGCAGTTTGCCAAGCAAGACCTTCAGAATATTCAGGTAAGTGAATCCATATTGATGGCAAAAAACAATGATTTGTAAAGTTACATGATTAAGCATGTCATTTATTTAAGACAATACTAAGCAGAGGTAATGAACATAAAATTAATCTGATTATTGAATATTGAAGGTCTTACGTATCGATAGTTTTGTAGCTACCTTCGTTGTTAGAACTAACAGTTTAATTTCTCCTTTCAGTTTTTTTAATATTCAGTGCCTCAAGATTGGACCTTTTTCATCATCAACTTACACATCCATGATGCAGTAAGCATAACATGGAAAAAGAAACGTAGTGTACTGCTCTCTTCGCTTGTGGAAAAAGATATGGTACTCTGAGGTGATGCAAGATGTGATAGCATGGGTCATTGTGCCAAGTATGTTAGCTACACTTTAATAGAACTGGATATAAATAAGGTGTTGACAGTTCAGTTAGTACAGGTAGGTAATTCCCCAAAGCTGAGCCAATATTCATTTTAAAAATAAGTAATTTCCATCAGTGGTTGAATCATCTTCACCAGCTGTCGCAAACTAACTGACCAACATTAGGTTTCCTTAGATTTCTTGATTTCATCCAGTAGCTGATGACTAAATATAATTCTTTGCAGAACAATGAATCTGGAGGGAGTTATGGAATGGAACTCGAAGGTCTGAAGAGGTGCCGTAGAGACATTGGAGAGTATAGAGTGAAAGCTGTAGTCACTGACTGATGACATCACCAGGTTACCAAGTGAATTAGAGAAAAATGGGGTGTAACAGATTACTTTGATTCCTGGCATATTATTAAAGGTGAGTGAAAGATAGGAATAATTTAATTGATAATAGGTTGCCTATAATATATAGGTTTGCCTTCTAATATGGTTCTAAAAGAACAATTGCATTTTGGACACACATGGCAATTAACTGGATAATTTACATTTTCAGGTCTATGCAAAAAGCTTGAGGCACTTGGAAAAAAGACAATGAATGTCAAGTCGTGGATACAGAGCATCAAGTGCCACTTATAATGGTGTGCTCTGTCATCCCAAAACAGAGATGAAATTAAACAGAAATGGCTTGCTTGTGTCAACCACATACAAAATGTACACGATAAATGCACTCATCCACCAATAACTTGTAACAAAGAGTGGATACTGCCAGGTTAGTGTTAATAAAGGAATTGTCACTTCATTTGGCTATTCTTTCCTCCCATTTTAATTCATGGTTCAAATTTTTGCACTAATGCTTCAAAGATACCTCATAATACTAAATACTGTCATTTCCATCACAGGGACAGGCTAATGTTGAGGTTGTCGACCTGCTGACAAAAACTATGCTCATCAATGAAATTGGCAAAATGTCCAACCTAGGACCAACAAGTGGAGTTGAGGCCTACCACAGTGTGGTCAATCATTTTGCCCCAAAAATGTACAAATTCTCTTATAAAGGAATGATCAGCAGGCAAGTTGGAGTGCTCTCATTTGTTTCATTGTCCCTCCTAATCATAGTGATTTCAAACTTTGGGGATGGAGTCATTTCAACAGTATTACACTCTACTGAGTTAATAAATATCAACCAAAGGGACAAATCACTGTCGTGATATATGGGATATATATTTTTTGTAAAAATTTAATTTACTCTTTCGTCATTTAATATGGCTTGTTTAATTTCAGAATTCTACTGGCAGCAATGCATTACAATGAAAATGCAGGTAGAGCGCTGAAAGTGACTAGGCAAAGGAAAAAGTGCTACAGTATTGTCTACCCAAAGTACAAGAATGGGGGATATTCGCTGAGGAAGGTTCTAGTGAACTCTACTTATGGTATGTATTGAACTAGTGCTTGTACAGTCTAACAATGTTGCAGCATGCTGGATTGAAACATTATTTACTACTACCTTGTTCCAAAGACATTTTTAATCTCATTGATTATTGATACCATCTTCAGCATTTTCACTTGGATTGGAAGAAGAGTCATAGGATGGGACCAATAAAACACAAGCATTTCTTCCTGGTTTTTCATTGTGTAAATTTTACCCAATTTACTTCCAGAATATGCAAATGAATGTTTCTTGGAAGTGATGAACCAAGCCAAGATACAAAAGCATGCAAGGACCTTCAAGGAAACTACAGTGCCACCACATCTTTCTTCTGCCACTGCCAACAAACCAGAAAAGAAACAAGCTATTGCAGAAAATCGTTCACATTTTATGAAAAGGAGGTGTAACTAGAACTTTTGAGTGGGAGTCAATTCTACATGTAGTTGGAAAGGAGCCTGAGGGTGTACACACGTTTCCATTCAGCCTGGGTGTTGAATAGAACCCAGTGTCACTTGTCTCTTGTTTGTGATTGATCGAGTTATACAGTCATACTGTTTAAAACTGAATGCACACAATGGTGTACTATGCAAGTGTGAAATGATCAACCAATCAAGAGGGTATCCTGCTTATTCTTGGAGACAATATGTACAATGTTATATTGCAGATAATTACATTTTGCTTGACTGCATTAAAACCTGTTTCTTATTTTGTCATTTTGTAGTAGCAATTGTCAGCACTCCCAGTAGTTTTTGCTCAGGGCATATCTGGATTATAAAATATTGGAGCCCACTTGGCCTGTCAACATTTGCGGCATAGTGCACCGATGTCTCTGTTTCATTGGTGACCTGAGTTCAGACACTACACCCCCAGACAAGAGGGCAAAGCAAAAGGTGATGATCCCAGTGTCCAGGCAGCGATGGGGATGTGCAACGATCGATGATGTCTCAATTTCTTGGCGATGTGGGTTCTAGCATATGTCTACTTACACAAGCAAAATTCACCAAATTCCTGTTGACAAACAAGAACAAACTTTGAGTTGGTTGGAGTTTAGTGTACCCATCTAATGTCTGATCCAGTATGGATTGATGTACATGGCGATGTATAGTTGTATTACTACACAGAGGTAGGATAGGTACACCCCAAAAAGAACAACACAAATAAATACCAATGCCCCTTCACTTGCGAATGGATGTTGGCCTCCAACTCGAGTGTAGACAAGAGATAGCTCAGCCTACGGAAATTTTGTAGCATATAGAAGCGGGATCACATGTTCAACCATAAAAAATTATTTAGAAAATCACCATTCTTTCAATCTCTTCTGGTCTCGATGCCACTACATGTCTGGTTGGTTTGGCACAACTTTCACAACATCCATGGCGTCAGGCTTGTGCATGTACTGTCCAACAACCATCAACCCTTGATATTCCTCTTCTTCCAACTCTTTGTAGATGTAGTCACTCTCTGAAGAACTTGTACCAATGTCCTTGTATGAATAATCTGATGAAACTTTACTGATTTCACTGCTGCTGTAGTCTTGTTGTGAGTCCATCATGTTGTACAATATATTGAATGCAGAGAATTTGTGATTGTGTTCTGGAATTGACGTCACACATCCGGGTTCTGGGATTTTCACAGGAAGATATGACTTGACTTTGTAATCGAAATAAATCAATAAATTCTCAAATTTGGGGAATTATTTTCAGATTTCCTTTTTTACTGATATTAGAGAGATGGTTTGTGAGCTAATATTTCCTTATTTAAAGTTTTCAGTTGATACTTCACATAAGCCCTTTAATGTTTAAATGATACTAGTCTAGCAGTATTCTTTTTATAATTTCCTATTGATTTATTCTTAATATTTCTATCTCATATTGCATTACTATTATTTGATTTTTGTATGATTTATTTACTTTATTTGTGTACAACTTTATATTTCCAAATTTGTGAGGATTTATTTTCCTACAGCTTTTCACTGCAAGCAAGTGTTGTCATCTAGCAAGTTACACTGTTTATGCCTACCAGCTTGTGAACTTAACAATAAAGGTTTAACTGACTGCAAGTGTTTTACTTGAGGCAGTACAGTAATAAAAATGATAACAACAATAATGAAAATGATAAAATAATAACTATAATATGAGCAATGAAGATGATAATGATGATGATCATAATAGTTATAAAAAAATGATAATAGCAGTTTTAGTACAAGTGAAAATAATAAAAATCATAATGATGATGATAATGAAATTACTGATACTAGTGATATGATGATGATAATAACAACAGCAACAATAATAACAATGATTAATGAATAATAATAATAATGACAATAATGAAAAATGATAATAATGATAATGATAAAAGGAATAATAAAAAATGATATAATAATAATGATATATATAGAATAGTATATCAATAGTAATAATAATTATAATAATCAATGATAATGATAGCAATAATAATAATGATAATGATAAAATAAATAATATGAATGATATATAATAAAATAATAACAATAATATAATAGTAAATGTGGTAATGATTATAAATAATAATATTAATGACAATAAGTAGAAATAATAAAAGCAGCACCAGCAGTAATAATGATAATAATGATCATGATAATGATAATAAAAATGATAATGAAAATTGTGATAGTAAAAAAGGTGATAATTAATGCAATAGTAGTAGCGAAGATAATGTATGATATAGAATAGACAATAATGGATAATAATAAAATATATAATAGTTATGGATAGAATCATGGATGATGAACATTAATAATGTTTGAATAATAATTAACGTTGTAGACAAAGTAATGGGTTTAGAGTATGGTTGAGGTTGGTTGGTTGGCATAGGTTTAGGTTATGGTAAGGTTAGCGTATGGTTAGGTTAAGGGTTAAGGTTAGGTTTAGGTTAGTTAAGGTTTAGGGTAGGTAGGGTTAGGGTTATAGGTTAGTTAGGTTAGGTTAGGTTTTAGGGTTTAGGTTAGGTTAGGTTAGGTTAGGTTAGGGTTCGGTAGGTTAGGTTTGGGTTAGGTTAGGTTTAGGTTAGGTTGTGGTAGGTTAAGGGTGTAGGTAGGTTGTAGGTTTAGGTTAGGTAGGTTAGTTAGGTAGGTTAGGTTTTAGGTTAGGGTTTAGGGTTAGGTTGGTTAGGTTAGGTTAGGGTTAGGTTAGGTTTAGGGGTGTAGGTTAGGTGTATTAGGTAGGGTAGGTAGGGTTTATGGGTTTAGGTGTAGGTTTAGGTTAGGTTAGGTTAGTGTCTAGGTTAGGTTAGGTTAGGTGGTAGGTTAGTTAGGGTAGGTTAGGGGGTTAGGGTTGGTTAAGTTAGGTTAGTTAGGTTAGGTTGGTTAGTTAGGTAGGTTTAGGTTAGGTTAGGGTTAGGTTAGGTTAGGTTTAGGTTAGGGTTAGGTAGGTTAGGTTAGGTTTAGGGTAGGTTGAGGTAGGTTAGGTTAGGTTTAACGGTTAGGTTAGGTCTGCAGGTTGGTAGGTTTAGGTTTAGGTTTAGGTTTAGGGTTAGGGTGTAGGTTAGGTGTAGGTTGTATTAGGTTATGGTTAGTTTAGGTTGAGGTAGGGTTATGGTGGGTGTAGTTGGTTTAGGTTTAGGGTTAGGTTAGGGTTGGTGGTTAGGGTTAGGTAGGTATGGGGTTGAGGTTAGGTTTTGGTGTAGGTTGGTTGGGGTTGGGTTGTGGGTGGGTTGGGTTGGCGGTTGGGTTGGGTTGGTTGGGGTTGGGTGTTGGGTTAGGTTAAGGTAGGGTGTTGGTTAGGGGGGTAGGGTTGGGGTGGGTGGGTTGGGTTGGGATTGGGTTGGGTTGGGTTGGTTGGGTTGGGTTGGGTTGGGGTTGGGTTGGGGGTTGGGTTGGGTTGCGGTTGGGGTTAGGTTAGGTAGGTTAGGTTAGGTTAGGTTAGGTAGGTTGGTAGGTTGGGTTGGGTTGGGTTGGGTTTTGGGTTGGGTTGGGTTGGGTTGGGATTGGTTGGTGGGTTGGGTTAAGGTTTAGGTTAGGTTAGGTAGGGTTGGGTGGGTTGGGTTGGGTTGGGTTGGGTTGGGTTGGGCTTGGGTTGGGTTGGGTTGGGTTGGGCTGGGTTGGGTTTGGGTTTGGGTTAGGTTAGGTTAGTTAGGTTAGTTTAAGTTAGGTAGGTTAGGTAAGTTAGGTTAGGTTAGTTAGGTTAGGTTAGGTTTGGGTTAGGATTGGTTTACGGTTAAGTTATGGTTAGGTAGGTTAGGTTTTGGTTGGTTAGGTCGTGGTTTGGTTTGGTTTTGTTAGGTTTAGGTAGGTTAGGTTAGTTAGGTTTGGGGTTAGGTTAGGGGTTAGGTTAGGTTAGGTTAGGTTAGGTTAGGTTAGGGTTAGTTAGGGTTAGGTTCGGCTTGTAAGGAGTTTAGGTAGGGTTATGGCTTAGGTTAAGGTTAGGTTAGGTATGATTAGAATAGGTTGGGTTAGATTAGGTTGGGTTAGATTAGGTTGGTTAGGTTAGGTTCGGTTTAGGTTTAGGTTGGGTTTAGGTTTAGGTTGGGGTTAGGGTTTAGGTTGGGGTTGGTTTGGTTGGTTAGGTCCAGTTTCCGGCTAGTTGTCCTAGACGCAAGTAACATGATGTAAAGCTGTAATCTGTAAACCGAGGAGAGAGATAGAGAAAATGGCGAACAGACTTGATTGGAAAAGTTGGCAAACCTAAACTTAGAAAAAAAGGGAAATCAAATTCAATAAGAATTCTCTGGCTGGGAAACGAAGTATTTCATTACTGAAATAGAAATGAAATTTTTAGCCATATTTTGGATGTTTGTTTTGGATTTAACACTTAGTCTAGAGCGTGAAGAAGTGTGACAAGAGGTGAAAGATACATTATGTGAGACTAGATTTATATAACAGAGGAGAAGAAAGATCGAAAGAGAGAGGAGAGAAGGAGGGAGAGAGAGAGAGAGAGAGAGGAGAGAGAGAGAGAGATGAGAGAGAGAGGAGAGAGAGAGGAGAGAGAGAAGAGAGAGAGAGAGAAAGAGAGAGGAGAGAAAGAAAGATCGAAAGGAGGAGAGAGAGAGAGAACCGTGCGCAGAAAGAAAGAGAATAGAGAAATTAATCGAGAGAGGGAGATAGATAGAGAGAGAGAGAATTGGATGAGAAAAAGAGAGGAGAGAAAACAGAGACCGAGAGAGGGAAGGGAAGAGAGAGAAATTGAGAGGGAGAGAGAGGACGAGAGAGAGAGAAAGAAGAGACAGAGACGGAGAGAGGGAGAGAGAAATATATAATATTATATATATATATATATAGTTATATATATATAATATATATAGTACTAATAATATAGAATGAGAGAGAGAGAGAAGAGAGAGAGAGGAGAGAGAGGAGGAGAGAGAGAGAGGAGAGAGAGAGAGAGAGAGAAAGAGAGAAGAGATGAGTAGGTCAGACAGACAAAAAGAGAAAAAAAAGAGTCAGGACAAAACCAAGAGAAAAAAGAGAGACAAAAAGCAGAGAGAGATAGAGAAGAAATAACAAAAAAAGAGCGCAACACCCGTACATAATAACCTCCACGTCTGTCTTCTCTTACAAAAAAAAAAAAAAAAAAAAAAAAGATAAAGTTGAATAAATTAAAAAATAATCAAACTTAATATTAAAAAAAAACAGGACAGAGAAAAAAAATGAAATAATAAATAAACAATAATGGACAAAAAAAAAAGTAAATGAATAAAAATACATAAAAAAATAAATAGAAAAACAAGGCAAAAAAAATAAACATGAAATGATAAATAGAAAAACAAGGACAAAAAATAAGCATGAAATAGTAAATTAAAAAACAAAGGACAAAATGATAAATAATAAATAAAAATCATAAAAAATAAATATAAAAAATAAATTAAAAAAAATTAAAAAGATATAAAAGAAATAAATAATGGAACAAACAAGGGACAGAATGATACATAATAATATGATAATAAATAACTAAAAAAAACAAGGACGAAGGTAATAATAATTAATGAATAATGATAATAATTAATGAAAATATAAAAAACACAAGGATCAAGAACCACATTGCAACTGCTTTCAGACTCTGGCAAAAGGAACTCAAGAGGCGAGCGAAGGACTTGCGATGGGCCGTGAGGGTGGTAGGAGCTGATGGAGGAGGGGGATGGGAGGGCAGTGAGAGGAAAGGAAAGGGAGGGGAAAGGGGAAGGAGAAAGGGAAGAAGAGGGAAAGAGGAAGGGAGAGGGGGAAAGAGGAAAGGGAGAGAAGAAAGAGGAAGGAGAAGGGGAGAGGAGGTACGGAGGAGAGGGCGGGGGAGAAAGGGAAGGAGAGGGGGAAAGAGGGAAGGGAGTGAGGGAGCAAGGGAAGAGAGGGAAGAAGGGGAAGGAGAGGGGGAAAGAGGATGGAGAAAGGCGAGAGGTAGAAGGGAAAGAGGAGGAGGGAGAGGGGAGAAGGGAAAGGAGAGGGAGAAAGGAAGGGAGAGGGGGAAATGGGAAGGGGAGGAGGGGAAAAGAGGAGGAGGAGAGGGGAGAAAGGGAGGAGAGGGAGCAAGGGAAGAAGTCGGGGGAAAGAGGGAAGGGAGAATAGGGAGAGAGAAGGGAAAGAGAGGAGGAGGGAGGGAAGAGAAGAAGAGAGGGTAAGGAGACGGGAAAGAGGGGGTAAGGGAGAGAGGGGAGAGGAGGAGGAGAGGGAGAGGGGAGAAGGAGAGATAGAAGAGAGGGTAGGGAGAGAGGGGAGATCGGGCAAAGAGAGGAGGGGAGATGGAAAGAGAAGAGAAGAAGGGAAGGGAGAGGGGGGGGGGGGGAGAAAGTGAAAGAAGAAATAGTGATAGTGAATAGTGAATTTCTTCTTCTTTTCCTTTTTCTTCTTATTCCTCTCTCTTTATCTTTCTTTTTTCTTCTCCTTTTCTCTTCTTCTACTCTATTCTTTCTTTTTCTCTCGTAAGCAATTCTTCTTAGATATTAACGAGGATGTTATTGAAGGGAATTGTGAAAATAAGAATCGGAAAAAGAAAAGAAAAGAAAAGAAAAGAAAAAAGAGACAAGAAAGAAAAGAAAAGAAAAGAAAAGAAAAAAGACAAGAGAAAGAAAGAAGAAAAAGAAAAGACAGAAAAGAAAGAAAGAAAAGAAAGGAATTGAATATGTTGGAGGAAAAAAAATGGGAAAAGGGTCTGAAGTATTTTTTTTTATTTTGAAACGGACTTTTTACGATGGCAAAAAAAAAAAAAAAAAAAAAAAAAAAAATCACAGGTCATTGGATAAGGGAGATTATCAGGTCAGTGCATAGAGAAGGGTCACAAGTCATATTAGGTCAGGTCGCATAATAATAATAATAATAATAATAATAATTATCATTATTATTATTAGGTCGCAGATCAACGTACTATTTTCCGCCGGCGGGGGGGGGGTAGAAGAGGAGTAATGAGGCATTTTTTCTTCTGTTCTCGCCAGACGCGGTATACATATACGACACACACACAAGTATACACATGCAAACACACATACACGCACTTGCAAGAAACACCAACACATACATAAGCACACTTGCAAGACACCATAACACACACATAACCACACCTATATATATATATATATATATATATATTATATATATATATATATATATATAGTATATATATATATATATATATTATATGGGTAGTTAGAAAAATAGATAGCGAGATAGATAAATATATGAATATATGAATAAGTACATACGATTTATTTGAGTAGATAGATAAGTTGAATACACAAATATGGAAAATCAATTCATATTTCATAACACAACTTATTTGACATTGTATTTTCCGTTTTTCTTTGTGTCGTGGTGATCAAGTTTCTGTCCCTCCTCTAGTTTAATTTCTCTCATTCTCCTCCTTTTCTGTTATATTAATATTGGAGTTTGGTCTGCTATGTCTGTCTGTTTGTCCGTTTGTTCTGTTTTGGCTGTACCTCTTCTCTCTCTCTCTCCTTTCTCTCTTCATCTCTCTCTCTCTCTCTCTCTTCTCTACTTCTTTCTTCTCTCTCTCTCTCTCTCTCTCTCTCATCTCTCTCTCTCTCATCTCTTCTCTCTCTCTCGCATCTCTTCTCTCTCTCTCAATCTCTCTCTCTCTCTCGTCTCTCGTCTCCTCTCTGTTCTTCCTTCGGTCATTCTACATCGATGGAAGGAAATAAAATAACGCTTATTGTTCATTTTATTCTGACATCTTATGGAATACTTTAGTTCTTGCTTCTGAACATTAAATCCTCTAATTTTTTTTTATTTTCAAAAGCTTAAAAGGTCAACAACCCACCTTACTAGGAATATTCCAAGTGCAATGATAATGATGGTAATAATGAAAATAAAAAACAATAATAATGATAATAACAATAATGATAACAATAATAATTATGTAAGTAATCTAACAATAAATACCATTTTAGTGCCAACCTAACACAGAGAAAAAAGTGCAAACAGTTCTTGTCAAAAAAAAAAGAAGAAAATACTAATAGCAAATAATAATAATAATTAATAATAATTATATAATAATAATAATAATAATAATAATAATAATAATAATAATAATAATAATATAATAATAATAATAATAATATGATTGATAATGATAATAATAATAATAATAATGAATGATGATAATAATAATAATAAAAATAAAAATTAGGAAAATAGATAAATAGTAAAAACAGGTTGGTGCAGTGTGAATATTATTTTTTTCCTTATTTACTAAATCTCATCCCGATACCAAGGAATTCAGTGGTGGACAGCAGACGAAACCAGAAAACTCGTTTATTTCTAGCAGGTGGTCTTGCCAAGCCGGAAGCAGGAAGCAGATTAGCGGAAGCAGATCCTTAGCACTCCTTCACATAGGCATTGATCCACGATAGGTAGTCTGAAGGGGTGGAGGGAAACGGGTCTATATAATTAATTTTGTAATTTTTACTGCAGCAAAAGG
>NW_020869041.1:20000-22500 GCF_003789085.1 Penaeus vannamei | reverse complement strand
AAACACAATATCTGAAACACAAAACAAAGCTTTCAACAATAAAACAAAATCTGCGGTTATCATGGGAACCAAAATATTGAAACTTAACATATCCAACATATTAGCATGATGTCAAATTATAAAAGAATAAATAGATAAGACAATATTTGATATATACCGTAGGTGTGGAGGGTACAGATAAGCTGCGGTGAGGAGGAATTGATGAAATCTTTTATTCTCCACCGGTACGCCATCAGGAAAATAGCCCTGGCCAAGTACCCAGCAAAGTGGTATGTCCTCTTGCTGAAGCGGGGCACTTTTGCTTTGGCCTCCCTCCAGTTGTGCTTGATTGTAACAGTGTGAGCTTAAGTGTCAGGGTCAACAAAATTGTATGTATGGTTCCCAGTTAAATGTTAATAGTCCTCTTTTTCAAGCCATTATATACCTTCCAACAATCACTAATGACTGTTGTTCTGGGAAGAATACTTATAAGCATAAAAGGAATAGAGGGAATGTTAGTAGAAATATGATAAAATGATGGATTAAACAATTACTAATTGGTAATGTTTCCATGTTGGTTGAAAATGGTGCACAGAAAACAAGGAACTCTGGTTGTGTAAGGGTATTGTGGACTTAGTCTCTGAGCGGCACATAGCGCCGTAAATTTTTGTCATTTACTGGTAAATATGAGGCCACTGTAGCTTAAAGTATGTTGTATCCCATTCTATTTTTTCCTCTCTATAAGATGCTGGGCGGTGTCCATTTTCCTCTATCTACACGCATCGTTCTCTTTAACTTTTATTGGTAGAAATCACTATGAAATGCCAGTAATTCAGCATCACATGTATTTACTAGGGAAGTCTACAAGATTTTTGAGTGCATATAGGCAATCATGGCAGTTATTTCTGCTGTGGACTTTGTTATCAACCAAAAAACCCAAACCTAACATTTCCTACCTTCTATTTATTCCCTAGAAAGAAGGGCAAGCCCCCTGTAACCCCATTTTATTAGCACTTCATGCCAACAGATAGAAAATGGACTTTAAGAACTGAGTGAGGATGCTGTAGACTTAGTTTCTGAACAGTGATATGCAATGTCGCTGTGATGTTTATGATTATAATCTTTATGCTTTATGGCTGGGTCTATTTCTCTCTATCTCTTTGCATTGCTCTCAGTAACTTATACCTCTGCTGTATTTACCCTTTTAACCCATTGGTCACAGATTTTTGGGGGGATTTTGTATTGAAATATTTATGAAAATAGAAAATAAAAGATAATCTTTCCAAAACTAAAAAAAATGGTTAACAGATGGGATTGGTAGAACTAATGACTCCTTGGTACCTGAGTACTCATGGAGTCATCTATGTGTAGACACAATTAATAAACTAAGAAAAAATGGACATGCATATCATGCCATCTACAACTATTGGGTTAATATCTAGTAGCACTATTATCCATTCATATTTGTAGATGAATATGAACAGGAAGTGTCTTTTTGCTTCCTGAAGAAGGCAACCTTTGTGTTAAAAATTACTCTGTATACTTATATTCCAATTACCTGAGACAACAGCCATAAAAAATGCAGATTAATAGTGGAACACATGTGCTCACCTGAAATTATCTCCAGATAGAAAAGCTTGAGGATCAATAGAAGCAAAAAAATACATGTATATATATTGTTAATAGGGTTTTTAGAATTCTAGTATGAAAATATGATAGAAAATTATTTTTCAGGTAGAATGCAACATGCTAAATACAACTGAAATAATAGAACTGTTTTAATGCTTTTAATTGTTTTACAGAAAAGTCATAATGTTCCAGTTGGCTGAGATACGTCACATGGTTCGTATCCCTCCGTGGCTCTTTGGCCAAACACTTAATGATGCAGTGGTGGAAGAGCTGAATCGGAAACTTGCCAATAAGGTTCATAGTTGTGTTGTTTTATTGTTAAGTTGATATTTTGATTGTTATAACACTTGACAGTTAAATTGCATGGTTAAGGTATTGAATATTTTCAGCATTTGTTTAAGATCATTTTTGAAAAATGTGAATAAATCTTGAGGTTTTTGAATTATTATTATTCACAAGAAGATTTCACTTTCTCTCATTTAGTTAAATAAAATGGGAAACCCATCCTTATCAACACCAAAACAATTTTGTAGTGCAACTCATTTTAATGATTACAAAGAAAAAATAAGCAATAAGTAGTATTAGTTTTAATATAAATATACCCTAGTGTCTGGATAGAGTATTTAAAATATGCACCTTGTCATCACCAGATTTACATGATAAAAATAAAAAGGGTTAATCCCAAGCCTCCGGGCATGGCATGTACATAAATGCCATTGCTCATTTTGTGTTGAATTTAGTAATTGTTTTTACATATAGATGGCTCCACAAGTACTGTCACCAATGAGCCAATTATGCGAACTACCTGTCTAACCTGTTTATCCTTTTTCTTGATTTATGATAATATTTTCTAATATTCAATATTACTGTTTGTAATGTCAGTCACAATATA
>NW_020869041.1:5000-12500 GCF_003789085.1 Penaeus vannamei | reverse complement strand
ATTATTATTATTGTTGCTGTTTTTGTCACTACTACTACTATTACTATTAATTATTATTATTATTATTATTATTATTATTATTTATTTTATTATTATTATTATTATTATTATTATTATTGTTTAAATCATTATTATTACCATTGCCATTATTACTATTACTAATATTACTATGAGTAGTACTACTACCGCTGATAATGAATTGTACAATCATTTCACGGAAATGTTTTTATTATTATTTTTTTTATTTATTTATTAATACTTTCATTGTTTTTGCTAATGTTATAGTTACTCATTCTTTTACATTAAAAAAAACAATAACAAGGATGGAAATGATGATACAATAATAATAAGATTTATAGGATATATGATAATGCTGATAATAAAACTTAGGATGATGATATTAACATGAATGGTAAAAGTAATAAAAGAAATTGTTATTACTATGTTTAAAAGCAATATTCTCTTGTACTTTATATAAATTTTTACCTTTACATTCAGTTATTTAGGTGCACTGCTTTCTTGAAGTAGCAATATCCACAAATTCAAGTTTGTATGGCAGTGATGTTTGTATACATTTTTATTACTGCAATATTTCATGTACTTGAACTTACGGTGCAAACCATTGCCTAATAGGTTATGTTAAAAAGAATAATGTTCTGCATTGTTTTCAGTAGCATCTGTCTCAGCTGCCACAATATACCTTTTGGTAATGCATGATGTACTTTAGAATTATCTTATGATTGATAAACCGTATAAGGTCTGAAGACTAGAGAAAGTAATAATGATATTGAATATGTATATGTTGCTGCTACTGTTCTTTTTCTTTTCTTTTCTTTCATTCTTTTTCTTTTTAACACAGATGTGTTACAGCTATTCATTCAGTCCCTGGGTATAAGGGCAGAAAGTGAATGTTAAGTGTAAAATTCTTACTTTATTCAAAGATGCAGCTTAGAATGTAACTTTTTTCTCTCCTTTCTTTCTTCTCAAATACGTCCAAACTAACTCTCAGTAATAGGTAAATTTTTTTGTAAATATAATGTAATGATTAAATGAGATGTTGTCTTTAATCTTTAAGCCTGTACTGGAGCAACCAGTATTTGATAGGTTTTCAAAATACACTTATTCTAATTGTGATATCTGTCATGCCGGGAAACCGTTTACTCCACTGATCAAATAAGAGTGAGGCACGCACATCTTTTGGGGTTGTATGTCATATGTGGTAACTATATACTCTCATTTTATGTATAGTCTTTTCTCATTTCTCATTCACATTTCTTTTTTTTCAGATATTTTTACTTTGTGAAAACAGATTACATGGAATGCATTGTACTGGATATTTGGTTGTGAATATTGCTTTTGTTTGTTATTACTGTCCTATAAATGCATTGGCTTTCAACTGAAGTTACATAATTATCTGTGACAACAATCTGGAAAGCTGCATTATATTTTCATACAAGTGGTTGATGGATATGTATATCTATATATATATATATATAATTATGTATATATGTAATTATATTCATATAATTATATATATATATAATTGTATTATATAAACATATATAATATATATATATAATTACATATGTAATATTATAATTTATATTATCTTATACATAATTATATACTTATATATATATAATTATATGATATATATAAAATTAAATAATTATATGTAATAATATATAGTTATAGATATAATTATATATAATTATATATTATATATAATAATATATAGTTATAGATATAATTATAATATAATATAATATATATATAATTTATATATATATAATTATATATAGTAATATATATATTATATTATATATATATATATATATGTTATATATTATTATAATTATATATATATTAATATTATAATTATATATTATATGTAATATATATATAATATATATATGTATATATATAATATATTATATATATGTAATATATATAATTATATATATATATATGTAATACATATAATTCTATATATAAATAATTACATATAATTATATATATAATAGAGTAATACATATAATTATATATATAGTAATACATATAATTATATATATAATAATACATATAATTATACATATAAGTAATAACATATAATTATATTATAAGTAATACATATAATTATATATATATAAGTAATACATATAATTATATATATATAAGTAATACATATATATTATATATATAAAGTAACATAATTATATATTATGTAATACATATATAATTATATATATATGTAATACATATATAATTATATATATGTAATACATATATAATTATATATATATGTAATACATATATAATTATATATATATGTAATACATATATAATTATATATATATGTAATACATATATAATTATATATATATGTAATACATATATAATTATAATATATATGTAATACATGTATAATTATATATATATATAAGTACATGTATATTATATATATATGTAATACATATATAATTATATATATGTAATACATAATATAATTATATTATATATATGTAATACATTATAATTATATATGTAATACATATATAATTATTATATATATGTAATACATATATATTATATATATATGTAATACATATATAATTATATAATGTAATACATAATATAATTATAATATATGTAATATATATAATTATATATATGTAATATATATATAATTATATATATGTAATATATATATAATTATATATATGTAATATATATATAAATATATAGTAATATATATATATAATTATATATATGTAATATATATATAATTATATATATGTAATATATATATATAATTATATATATGTAATATAAATATAATTATATATATGTAATATTATATAATTATATATATGTAATATATATATATATTATATATATGTAATATATATATATAATTATATATATGTAATATATATATATAATTATATATATGTAATATATATATATAATTATATATATGTAATATATATTTATAATTATATATATGTAATATATATATATATTATATAATGTATATATATATAATATATATATGTAATAATATATATAATTATATTATGTAATATATATATATTTATATATATGTAATATATATATATTATATATATGTTAATATATATTATAATTATATTATGTAATATATATATATAATTATATATATGTAATATATATATATATTATATATTATATATATATGTAATATATATATATAATTATATATATGTAATATATATATATATAATTATATATATGTAATATATATATATATATTATATATATTGTAATAATATATATATATAATTATATATATGTAATATATATATATAATTATATATATGTAATATATATATATATAATTATATAATGTAATATATATAATATTATATATATGTAATATATATATATATAATTATATATATGTAATATATATATAATTTATATATATAATTATATATATGTAATATATATATTATATATATGTAATATATATATGTAATATATATATATAATTATATAATGTAATATATATATAATTATATTATATGTAATATATATATAATTATATAATGTAATATATGTATATATTATATAATGTAATATATATATATAATTATATAATGTAATATATATTATATATTATATAATGTATAATTATATATATATAATTATAATGTAATAATTATATATATTATCTAATGTAATGTATATATATAATTATAATGTAATGTATTAATATATTATATATGTAATATATATATATATGTAATTATATAATGTAATATATTATATAGTAATTATATAATGTAATATATATATAATATTAATTATATAATATATATATATGTAATTATATAATGTAATATATATACATATAAATTAATATAATGTAATATATATATATAAATTATATAATGTAATATATATATTAATTATATAATGTAATATATATATAATTATAAAATGTAAATATATATATATATATATATATATAATTATAAAGTAATATATATATATATATATTATAAAATGTAATAATATATATATTATAAAATGTAATATATATATAATAATTATAAAATGTAATAATATAATATATATATAATTATAAAATGTAATATATATAATTATATAATGTAATATATATATATAATTATATAATGTAATATATATATATATAATTATATAATGTAATATATATATATAATTATATAATGTAATATATATATATATATAAATTATATAATGTAAATATATATATATATATAATTATATAATGTAATATATATATATAATTATATAATGTAATATATATATAATTATATAAAGTAAATATATATATATTAATTATATAATGTAATATATATATATATATATATATATATATGTAATTATATAATGTAATATATATAATAATTATATAATGTATTATATATATATATATAATTATATAATGTAATATATATATATATAATTATAAAATGTAATATATATATATATATATAATTATATAATGTAATATATATATAATTATATAAATGTAATAATATATATATAATTATATAATAATATATATATAATTATATAATGTAATATATATATATATAATTATATAATGTTAATATATAATATATATAATTATATAATGTAATTTATATATATATATAATAATTATATAATGTATATAATATATATAATTATATAATGTAATATATATATATATATAATTATATAATGTAATATATATATATATATAAATTATATAATGTAATATATATATAATTATATAATGTAATATATATATTATAATATATAATAATTATATAATGTAATATATATATATATAATTATTAATGTAAATATAATATATATAATTATATAATGTAATATATATATATATATTAATATATATATATAAATTATATAATGTATATATATATATAATTATATAATGTAATATATATATATAATTTATATAATGTAATATATATTATATATGTATATAATATATAATGTATATATATATATAATTATATAATGTACTAATATATTATATTTATATAATGTAATATATATATATATATTATAATATTATAACATATATAATATATATAATTATACATATATATAATTAATATAATGTAATATATAATTATATAATGTTTATATACATATAATATATATATAATTTATACATATAATATAATTAATAATGTAATATATATAATTATATAATGTTAAATATATATAATTATATATGTATATATATTATAATTATATATGAATAAGTATATAATTTATATGAATAATGTATAATATTATATATAATAATATATAATTATATATATAATTATATAATTATATATGGAATAATGTATATAATTATATATGAATAATGTATATAATATATATGGAAATAATGTATATAATTATATATGTAATGTATATAATTATATATGGATAAGTATAATTATATATGGAATAATGTATATAATTATATATGGAATAATGTATATAATTATATATGTATGTATATAATTATATATGTAATAATGTATATAATTATATATGTAATAATGTATATAATTATATATGTAATAATGTATATAATTATGCATACAATTATATATAGTTATATATTTAATTATATTTCTGATTATATATTATATATCATCATATATAATTACATGTATATATATAATGCCAACTTTAATTCGTTTTTTTTTTTTTTTTTTTTTTTTTTTTTTTTTTTTTTTTTTTTTTTTTTTCAAGGAAAATCTGTGCTTAAATGAAGTTTGTATAAAATGTTTGTTTCATACTTGTATGTTACAAAAAGCTCCACTTATTCTTTGGTATTTACTACCCCAAAAGAAAAGTTTATTTATGCTTCTTTTTTTTAAATTTTTTTCGCACTATTAAGATATTAGGTGATGAACCTAATATATTTTGTTTCCAGTTGTTACCCCCAACCTCCACCAGCAAGGTACACTGTTGAATGCATCATTATAACAGTGTATATATACTGAACTGTGATACCAAATAACATGGATTTGTATACTAATATACAGGTTTTCCCCATTGTCTTTTTGTTCTGTATAAGTAAGTTTTGTACATAAATACAAAAAAAATCTGTTTTTTTCTAAGAGCCTAATTTTCAACCCCTCTTAACAGCCAAGAAGATACAATGAATCCCCCACAGGTGGACATATTTTCATGAAATAGAAATTGAGAAACTTTTCTTTTATGAAAATAGCAGTGGTAAAGAAAAACTTTTCATTTATGAAAATGGCAATAGTAAAGAAAGAACAAAAGTATTGTGTAGAGTACAGGTTACAGAGAACCTTGACTGGCTGTAAGTGTAAGATATATAATGGTTTGCTTTGTATATTTTTACTTGGCTTCAGGCACCGAGGCACTTACTGGCCTTAAGTACTTAGCAAAAATTCTATGGTAACTTGCTTCTCAATACACACTTAAGTATACCAGCTTAACTAAAATATAAAATATTACACTTAAGAATTAAGAAGACTGTCCTGTGGGATAAGGTGGTATGAGAAGCTGCATTAATGCTTGTCTTTCATATTGGGTATGTTTAGTTATAAAAGCAACCAAAAAACCTTCCTATGTAGGGCCTAAATCTGATTCATATATGTCTGAATCTGTCTTTATGGATACATCCCATACTTTGCCTTTTTATGAAGCATAAACAAAAACTATTCCTCTGCCTGTTTTTACCTTCAGCATATTCAATGGGCTGAGTTGCAATAGAAAGTGCAAAGTGAACCATTTCTATATATTTAACATGACTATCAGTGATGAAAAAAGTGCAATGTAAAATTACAATGAAATGTATCAAAATTTCAAAACCCAATTTCTTTTAACTCTTCAGTGACTGGTACGGCTATAACTGTCATGATGATGTAAAGGCATATGATGTATTTATGCATTATGACTTGCTATGAGTGGGCCATCTGTACACAGCTTAGGCCTAGCCACAAAGTCTAGACTGTTGCATAATATTACATTATAAAATATTCAGACCCAGTCAAGATAGGGCAAGTACATATTTTTCAACCCCGATACAAGCCCACACTAATAAGGGACCATTTGATTTGATTTGATAAAAAATGTTCAGCTCAGTAGTCTTCAGGGCAGTTATTCTAATTTCAACTTCATGTTTTAATGCTTAATGTTTTAAACAAATAAAAATGTTAGACATCATATAGCACTGGTAAAGTATTATGATGCAAGCGGCAAAGTTACTTAAGTGTCAATAGTCATATGGTTAGATAGTATGTTAGTGTAAGGGTAGAAAGGGGTAGTAAATGGAGTAGGATAGTTATTGATAGGAGGGATAAGGATAGAGGGTAATTAGGTCAAATATAATTTACAATCTTTTTACAGCCATTTTCGTGTTATATGTATTTTTTTCAAGAGGATCAAAAAGGCAATTCAAAATTATGCCTTCATGATTGTTGTGAT
>NW_020869040.1:1305244-1307744 GCF_003789085.1 Penaeus vannamei | reverse complement strand
CGAAGCCTTACCTATGACCCCCTTTGACTACATCGCGAACGGAGATCTCTGTCAAACGCCGGTTTCGAAATACAGTAGACGGGAAGGAATACAGTAGGTTGGGGTGGGATGTAGGATCTTCTGGTGACGGTGTTATGGGGAATTTTCGTTTTTTCTTTTTCTTCTTCTTTTTCTTCTTCTTAATTCGGTGTTTTTCGTTTTTTTTTCATTGTTGTTTTTGTTGTCTTTATTATCGTGATTGGTAACTTATTTTCTTCATGGTTCTAATCATCACTATTACTTTTGTTATTGTAATCATCATTATTATCAGTATTTTTTTCTATTATCATTATTATTATCATGATTGTTATCATAGTAATAATTATCAAAGATTATAGCTACAACAATAACTGATATTGATAGATAAATAGAGGAAAAAAGAAAGATAGATATAGATAGATAAACACACAGCAAGGCAGTGTGTGTGTGCGTGTGTGTGTGTGTGTGTATGTGTGTGTGTGTGTGTGTGTGTGTGTGTGCGCGCATGCGTGTGCGTATATGTATGCGTGTGCGTGTATGTGTATGTGTGTGTGTGCGTGTGCGTGTATGGGTGCTTGCGTTATGTATGTTTGCGAGAGTTACGCCCTTCTGACCTGGAACCTCCCATGTCCGCGCGCCAAAACCTGAATTTCCCGCCAAATCTCACTCCGCAAACATAAAGGCCTTTAGTATTCCGTCAGCCATCCGTATCCGCACTGTGAATACGTGTCTATGAAAACCCGTACACAGTAAATACTACATTATCCGCGTCAAAAACAGAGAAAAATAAAAGCCAAATGAAAAAATAAAAAAACACGAACAGAGATGTATGGTTTTTTGACCTTTCACCATTGACGAAAAAGAAGAATATCAGCAAGAGGAGTAAGTTAACTTTGATCTTTTTTTTCTCTCTTTCAAAATGTCTCTATTAACGATGGCGCCCTCTCTTCCCTCCCCCCCTCTCCCTCTCCCCCCTCCTCTCCTCCCCTCTCCCTTCCCCCCTCTCCCTCTCTCCTCCCTCCCCTCTCCCTTCTCCCCTCCCCCCTCCCTCTCCTCCTCTCCCTCTCCCCCTTCCTCTCCCTCTTCCCCTTCCCCCTCTCCCTCTCCCCTCTACTCCTAGAGCAGAGGGCGACTAACCTTTTGTAAGGCGTGACCTATTTTCGCCCTAATACGCAGCGACCTCTGTCATGGTTATTATTGCTACTCGAAGTTCAATCCATAGATATTTTGTTATGAAATGGCATCAAAGTCCAATTGCAGCAGAGGTTATTGACCCCAGTCATCTTTATTTTCATCTGTTTTATTTCATTTATTTATTTCTCTACCTGTCTATCTATCTGTCTATTCATATATCTATATCTATCTCTGTTTCTATTTCTGTCTCTATCAACCTATCTCTCTCTCTATTTCTATCTCTATCTCTTTCTATTTCTCTCTTTATTTCTCTATCTCTACCTCTATTTCTATCATCTATCTATTTATCTATGGTAATCAATTACCAATCAATCTATCTATCTACCTGTCTACCTATTTATCTATCTTTCTATCTATCTACCTATCTATCTATCTATCTACCTATCTATCTACCTTTCTATCATCTACCTATTTATCTATCTTTCTATCTATCTACCTTCCTATCTACCTGTCTATCTGTCTATCTATTTCTTCATTTATTTATTCGTCACACTGCTACCCACTACCTCTCATCTGGAAAAAAATAACGAATAGGAAAGTAATCAAATAACGTTTCAGAAAAAAAATGAAACGACGATCCTCCTTTCAATGGAATCGGATCCTCTAGAATCCTCTCGATCCTTTATAACACAAAGGCGGGAATGCAGATATATACAGCATCCTTATGGCTCTTGTTCTGCTAGACCAGTCCGTCACATTCTATTTACTTCATCTATTGAAGCTTTGCCTCTTTGTGACTGTTCTTGTCTAAATTATGTCTAAATTCGGTTATGTTTTTGGTTATGTTGAATTATATCTTTTTCAAACTTCTCATTAATGTAAAAGAACAATCTCGGTATTTGGATAATTATTTTAATGAAATTATGAAGTATTTTGATTCCGGTTCAGTGAAAATACTTCCAATTACTTAGACAGTTAATGAGTTACTAATTATCTTACAAAAAGACAAATTACTTTTCTCGGCGTTCTTTGTTCAACTTCTTAGGCCGTCATTCTCTTCACAGTCGAATTAGCCTTTAAAGAATATCGTTTAGATATATTCCACAATGACTGTATGATTTGATTATTCTTATTGAGTCCTTTATCTATCTTTATTTTGTTTTATTTATTTGTTGATCTATCTATTTATTTATCTATTTATTTGTTTGCTTATTATATTCATTTATTTATTTATTTATCTATTTGTTCATTCATTTATTCATTCATGTATTTACTTATTTATCTGTTATTGTTTATCTTTTGTTTACAAACTGATGAATCTGCTCTTTACGTAGAAAGTTGCTCTGTT
>NW_020869040.1:1285244-1295244 GCF_003789085.1 Penaeus vannamei | reverse complement strand
TCACATATTTGGCCGTATACAATTCAGCCTGAAATACCATCCATCTATCTATACTATTACATGTCTAACAGATGCCGTATCTATTTCACCACATAGCCCACGACATTATCACAAAACCCACGCCTCGTGCAATTGTTACAGATACGACTTGGGCTCCCAAACCCCTACCCCGAAAAAGGTTTTACTGGTTGTGGCTATATAAATTATTTCTTTTAGCTTACGAATGTGATACCCCTTTTCAATTTTCCACTTTTTCGTAATTTTGTGCAGCGGAATCCTATACTGTCAATGCAACATTAATCTTGCCGTACTCTTCAAAACTACACCCAGAACTTATATAACTACATGATCCATATAACATATATATTATATATTAATTGTTATAGGTTATGTAATATACCTATGATACCGATCAGCCGATTGTGTGTGTGTGTGGGGTGGATTGTGTATGTGTTGTGTGACCAAACCACCTTATATAACTATGTGTATGTGTGATATGTGTATATGTGGGTGTGTGTGTGCCTAATGTGCATATATCGTTAATGTATATGTATGTGTGTGTGTGGTGTGTGTGTGTTGTGTGTGTGTGTTGTGTTGTGTTGTGTGTGTGTGTGTTGGTGTATGTCTGTGTGTTGTGTGCGTTGTGTGCTTGTGTGTGTAGTGTTGCATGTATATATGTGGTGTATGGTGTATATAAAAGATATAAACATCAATCAGTTTATCTATCCATTCAGTCGCCATCCTATAATAGCATACAGCACCTCTCTTCTCTCTCTCTCTCTCTCTCTCTCTCTCTCTCTCTCTCTCTCTCTTCTCTCTCTCTCTCTCTCTCTCTCTTCTCTCTCTCTCTCTCTCTCTCTCTCTCTCTCTCTCTCTCTCTTTCTCTCTCCTCTTTCTTTTTCAGTCGAAATTTTCGGTGTTTTATTATCCCGCGAGAGTTGCCGGTTATTGCATTTGGAATTTCATTATCAACTTTCCAGTCAGGGTTCGTAGTCATTGAAGATGTCGGGACGAGGGAGGGAAGATAGTGTGGTGTCCCCGACGCGGGCGGGATGGGCGGAGGATCGGACGATGAGGCGGAGGGGATATGGGAGGGGGGATAGACGGGCGGAGGGGCGGAGGGGATGGGCGGGCGGGACAGACGGGCGGGATGGGCGGAGGGATAGACGGCGGGATGGCGGAGGAGATGCCGGACGGAGACGGCGAGAGGGGGCGGAGGGATGGGCGGGCGGGATAGACGGGCGGGATGGGCGGAGGAGATAGACGGGCGGGATGGGCGGAGGAGATGGCGGACGGGACAGACGGGCGGGATGGCGGAGGAGATAGACGGCGGGATAGACGGCGGATGGGCGGACGGGATAGGGCGGTATGGGCGGAGGGGATAGACGGGCGGAGGGGGGCGGAGGGGGCTGACGGTGTCAGATCAATAGAGTGCCATAAGGAGGTTTTATGTGTAAATGCGTGTTGCGTGTGTTTGTGCGTGGATGTGAATGTGTGTGTGTGTGTGTGTGTGTGTGTGTGTGTGTGTGTGAGTTTCGTGTGTGTGTGTGGCGTGAGTTTCGTGTGTGTTTTTGTTGTGTGTGTGTGTGTTCGCACGCATGTATGTGTATGTATGTATAAGTGATTTATTTTTTTTCCATATTGAAACTAAATATACCTTGATATATGTTGATATATCTCTAATAAGTTCGATGTCTATAGAGGATAACAATGCTGGGATATAAAATTAGCTGTCATTACTATCAATGACACACACACACATACACTCACACTCAATCAGACACACACACACACACATACACTCACACACTCAATCAGACACACATACACACACACACACACACTCTCTCTCTCTCTAACACACACATACACACTCTCACACACACACACACACATCACACACACACACACACTCTCTCACACACACACACAAACACACTCTCACACACACACGCACACACACACACACAAACACACTCTCTCACAGAAACGCATTCTCTCTCACACAAACACACTCTCTCTCACACACACACAAACACACTCTCTCTCACACACACACCACACACACACACTCTCTCACACACACACACAAACGCACTCTCTCTACACACACTCTCTACGCACACACAAACGCACTCTCTACACACACACACGGCACACACGACACACACACCGATCACGATAACACCACAATACGGACCATAAGAAAATAATTTCATAAAAACCATCATCAGAAACACTATCATAATAAAATCGTCCAAAATCAGACCTTAAAACACATGATAATGAATGGAATTATGAACAAAATCCCCCAAAAAATAAAAACTTAAAAACATGATAGTGAATTGAAGAATAAAAATCCAAATAGATAGAAAAAATAAAAAGATAATGAATAGAAGAATGATAAAAATCCAAAAAGATAATAAAAATTTAAAAACATGATAATAAATAGGAGAATGATACAAATCCAAAAAAAGAAAAAAAAACTTAAAAACATGACAATGAACAGAAGAATGATAAAATGAAAAAAAGAAAAGAAAAACTTAAAAACATGATAAAGATTTGAAGAATGATAAAAATCCAAATAGAAAAAAGTAAAAACATGTTAATAAATAGGAGAATGATAAAAATAAAAAATAAAAAACAGAAAAAAACTTACCTTCCAAGCCGATCTTCTGTTTAGGGGGAAAAGGGGCAAAGAATAGGTTGATAATAAGGTAGAGAGGAATAATAAGGTAAATATGGAATTGTATGCAAAGAAAGAAGGAAAATTATGGGAAAATATGCAAAGGATTAAGGAAATTATGGAAATATGTGCAAAGGAAGAAGGAATATGTAAGGAAATCGAGGAAATTGAGGAAATATTTATAAGAGTAAGGATAAAATGCGAATATATAAATAGGAATATATGAAGGGCAAAAGAAAGAAGACAGATAATAGGAAAATATAAAACAGGTAGACTGAAAAGAGAAGAGAGAGACAAGAAAAATATGTATTTAAAAGGGAATGGGACGTGGAGGAATAGGAACTAGGAAATAAACTAGAGAACGATCTAATAGGAACTAATGAATAGGGATAGGAGATTGACAGATAGGAATGGGGATAAAGGATAGATTGATGGGAATGGGAGAACGATTGATAGATATAGGGGATAGACTGATAGGAATGGCAGATATATTATATAGGAACAGGGGATAGATTAATAGAAATAAACGAACGAGGATAGGGAAAATAGAATATAGGAACAGGGAAAGGGAACTAAATTGATAGGAACAGATTGATGGGATTAACGGACAGGATCTTTGCGAAAGACGAAACAGAGGAAATGCGCGAGCGACCGAGAATTCTTCCCGGAATTTCTCTTCTCTTCTCTCTTCGTCAGCTATTTCCAGATGTCTTTTTCCTCAATCAACTTCGACCTCTTTCCTCTTTGTGGGTTTTTTTTTTTGTTTTTTTTTTTTTTAGATTTTCTATCTTTGTTATTTCTTCACGTCACTTGTTTGCCTTTTGGGGGGTTTGTTTGTTTGTTTGTTTTTTTCTTCTTCTCTTTCTTTGCAGTCTAATATTTTCTTTATATAGGTACTGATGTCCGTTTCCTTCCTGTGTGGCTTTGGTTTGGATTTGTTCTGTCCTGTTTATAGAATAACGAAGGTTTTAAAAAGTAAGTTTTAGTAAAAGAGAACTGTCAATTCTTTCTGTATCAGATATTCAAGCACATTGATCATTTTGATTATTGTGATTTCTGGCCTAAGTGGTTAGGAAAGTTTTTGTATAAATGTGTGAAATGGCATATGTTATGATTTTACTTTGATTTTCGATTTTGTCGTTAGTATGAAGTTGATTACTTTATATTATGTATTTGGCAAAATTTGGTAACTACATATTTGGAATTTTCATCACTTTGAGGGATGGTAATAGTATTGTACACATGAAATTTATAATAGAATTTTGAAAGCTATAGATCAGTGTTTGGAACAGCCAGAACGCATGCAACAGATGCTAATATCACTGGTCACGTGAAAACCATCACGATAAAATCACGTCAGTGTTCAACTTAAAATGGGTCAATAAAATATGTGAATTTCTATTTAGATTTGAGGTCACGTCAAGTCACAAGGATGAAAAGATAATGAAATGTGCGTTTTAAAAAATATTCCAAAGGAATACACTTTTTCACATAATCAATAAAGACCACAAAGTCTCACACTAGAAGACAGACAGTAGGTCAAGCATAAACGAGGTCATTCAAAGGTCAAGTAACACAGAGAGACCAAGAGAGGTCACATCAGGTTCTCAAACTTCATCAATAGCGCAAGTGGGATGAAGTTGCCATGTGCGCCTTTCTCCTCGCGCGTTCGGAGTTATTTCGTTTATCTTTCTGTTTTTATCCATTGTTTTTCTTTGTTTCTGATCCGTTTCCATGCGTCCCTTTCCAGCCGGGCCAAAGCACTCAGGAGCCAAGGTCGGTCAACCTCTTTTCAGGAAGACTTCGAGGAGGACGACGAGAAATGTCAATCGATTCCGTCACCCTTTCAAAGTATCGAAAAAAGGCTTAGTTATTTTTACGAACGAAGAAAAAGAAGAATCAAGTGTCTGTTTGAAAAGAGAGCTGAATGGACGTTCGCGGTTCCAGTTCACGGAGCAAAAGAAGCGAAAGGGGCAGTTAGTATCACCGAGTCGACCTGTGTGTGTCATGGCAACACCGAGAAAGGAACACCGCCACACCCTCTCTCCACCGCGGCCGACGGGTCACTCAGCCAGCCTCCCATGTGACTCTCTCACCTGCCTCCGAGTTGGTGACGTCACTGCCGACGTCACAGATTCACAGCCACTCAGGAGGCTTGGCCAGAGATTGCAACGCATGTAGTGTTACGCGTGTCTCTGTTAACCTCATTTCGTACTTATGTTTAGTAATCCAGATTTCTACGAATTCATATACAGAAATATGCATGTATATATAAGCTTATGTACTTAACCGGTGTTTTGAGATGTACTATTCATTTCATTTAAGGTATTTTTAATTTCATTTATCTTGTTCTTAATATATATCAGTTACTGTAATTCCATAATTAGATTTTCACATATGGTCCGATTTAGATGAATTATCCTGTCATTTTTACATAGCAGTGGAAAAAGAAAAGAAAAGACTTAAATACCCTTTTTTCTCTTAAATTAATCCAACCTCGCTAATTATAACCCGAGGCATTTAAATGTTACCTTGTATGTTTGAATGATCCCGTCTATAAATAACCGTTTGTAGATGTTTTAAATGTTTTTTTTTTTTTTTTTTTTTTTTATGAAGTACAAAGGATGGAGGCCAATATCGATATTCATTATATATTACTATGTCTTATTCTGTTGTTTTGTGTATCTGTGTTTTCTGCCGTTTCCATTTCTGCAAAACTTTGTTGTTTAGAATCATAAATTTCTTTTTTAAGAGTTAATGATAATCCTCCGCAGCTTCCTTAAGCTAATAATTACTAGTACAGTACAAGTTCATAATATTCTCGTTCATAACAAACCTTTCCAGGATAAATTAACTTATTTGGGTTAACTTCGGGTTATCGAAACACGGGCACACATACCTACACCATTACATCTGAAACATAACACGAAGCATATGCAGATTCCCAAATTTCGAACAACATTGCATCTGAAAAAGAACACTTGTAGATTCACATAAAGATTCCCACATTTGCGTCTGAAAGGAGACACACGGACAGACACGAAAATTCCCCCTTTTTGAACACATCAGAAACAGAACACACACACACACACACACACACACACACATACACACACACACACACACACACACATACACACACAAACACACACACACACACACACACACACACACACACACACACACACACACACACACACACACACACACACACACACACACACACACACACACACACACACACACACACACACACACACACATATACATACATATATATATATATATATATATATATATATATTATATTATATATATATATATATATATATATATATATATATATATATATATATATATATATATATATATATATATATATATATATATATATATATATATATATATATATATATATATATATATACATATATATATATATATATATATATATATATATATATATATATATATATATATATATATATATATATATGCATATAACATTCCCCCTCACGTATACTTAGATCATTTCCACCATGAAACATACACACCTACTGCAATTTCATTTTTAAATTATTTTTTTCATTCTTCTTTGAGGGGGGGGAGTCAATGCTAAAAAAATCTGCGACGATTATTGAATGTTTGGCCGATTTTATTTTCATTATCCAATCAACTCTACACTCGCCGGGCTCTTAGCAGTACACGAAAGACCTCCCATCTGCTAAGCGATGCATTCTACAGTTTTTGTTTGTTTGTTTGTTTTTGTTTTTCATACAGCATCATTTTGCGAGATAAACAAGATACGAAACACAAACATTTCTGATGTAAAGCTTAAACATACGAAGAACCAAGACTCGCCTATTTTCTTCTCTTCTTCTTCTTCTTCTTCTTCTCTTCTCCTCTTCTTCTTCTTCTTTCTTCTCTTTTTTCTTTCTCTACTTCTACCTTCTTCTTCTTCTTCTTCTTTCTTCTTCTTCTTCTTCTTCTTTCTTTTTCTTTTCTTCTTCTTCTTCTTCTTCTTCTTCTTCTTCTTCTTCTTCTTCTCTTCTTCTCTTCTCTTCTTTCTTCTTCTTCTTCTTCTTCTTCTTCTCTCTTCTTTCTTCTTTTCCTCTTTCTTCTTTTTCTTTCTTCTTTTCTTCTTCTTCTACTACTCTTTTATTCTTCTTTTCTTTTTTTCTTTCTTCCTCTTCTCTTTCTTTCTTCTTCTCTTCTTTTCTTTTTTCTTCTTTTCTTCTTCTCTGATTCTTCTTTCTTCTTTCTTTCTTCTTCTTTTCTCTTCTTCTTCTTTCTTCTTTCTCTCTTCTTTTCTTCTTTCTTTCTTTCTTTCTTTCTTTTCTTTTTTGTTTTCGCAAGGACTAGCCTATTTCTTCTTTCTTCTTCTTTCTTTTTCTTTCTTTTTTCTTTCGAAAGGACTTCGCTCTATCTTCTTCCTCCTCTTTTTCTTTGTTTGTTTTTGCATCGGTTTCGCAAGGAATTCTGACATTCAGCTTTAAGTAATAATTCTATGACAAGTAAGACTATTATCATAATTGGCTCTCTGGAACGCTCCATCAATAGCCATTATATGTGACCTATGAATTTCGTAATCCTTTTCCCTCCCTTCTCCTTCTATTTCTTTTCTTTGTCTCTCCCTCTTTTCTCTTTTTCTTCTTCTCATCCTTTTCTCCTCTCCTCTCCTCTCTTCTCTTCTTTTCTTATCTTCTTCTTATTCCCTTTGTCTTTCCTCCCCTCTTCGTCTTCTTCTTTTCCTCCCCTTTCCCTCTTTATCTCTTTCCTCAGTCCTCTTCTTTCTTCATCTCCTCCTTCCTCTCCTTCTTTTCTTCTTCTCTCTTCCTTCTCCTTTTTTTCCTTATCTTTTTCCTTCTTCTTCTTCTTTTCTTCGTCTCTCTTCCCTTCCTTCTCCTTCTTCCTCTCATCCTTCTTCGTCTTTTCCTCTCTTGTCCTTTTCTCTTTCTTTACATCTTTCTTCTTCCTCTCCCCCCCTTCCTTCCTTTCTCCTCCTGCTGTTCTTCTTCGTCTTCTTTTTCTTCTTCGTCCTTCTTCTTTTTCTCTTCTCTTCCTCCTTTCTTTCTTCTTCTTCTTCTCCTCTCTTATCCTCCTTTTCCTCTCTTCTTCTCCTCCTTCCTTTTTTCTTTTACTTTCTCCTGTTCTTTCTTTTTTTTTCTTCATTCCCTTCTTTTGCTCTAGTGCTCTTCCTGTTCTTATCATTGTAGCTATTATCTTTTTTATCATTATCTTTATGATCATCATTGTTATTATCATTACCATTATTACCATCCTTCTTATCATCATTATATTTTATTATCATTTTTTATCCTTGTCATTATTATTCATTATTTTCATTATATCATTTATTATTCTATTATCATTATTTCATCATTATCGTCCTCATCATTTAATCAATATTATTACCATGATTTTATCATTACATTATTTTATCATTATTCATAATCACCATTGTCATTATCATATTAATATGATCACTATTATTACATTATTGTCATTATTATTATCATTGTCATTAATTATTATTCATTCATATCATCATCATCATTATTCATCATCAATTATCATTATTTATTATTATTCATTATTATTATTATTATTATTATTATCAATTATTATCTTTATTATTTATTATATTATTATTATTATTATTATATTATTATTATTATTATATTATTATTATTATATTATTATTATTATTATTATTATTATTATTATTATTATTATTATTATTATTATTATTATCATTATCACTATTATGATTTTTATTTCCATCCTTATTATTATCAGTATCATTACATTATAGTTACTGTTAGCATTATCATTATTATTATCATTATTATTGTATCATTATGATCTTCATTATTATCACTTTATTATAATTATTACAATCATCATTATCAATCATTAAACATATCATTATCAGTAATAGGTGTCTAGTAGTGTCATTATAATCATATCATTTACCATTATCATCATTGAAGTTATATCCCCTATTTCTTTTAAAATCAAGGGAATGGAGACGAAGGAGAAATAGACGAAGAAGAAAAAAGAAAACGAAAATTAAATGAAATGAGCAGGGATAAACAGGAGATAAAAAAAAATGATACGAAGAAGAAATCACAGAAAATATCCAAGAAAAAAACAACAAGGAAACAAAGAGATGACACAAGAGAAAAAGAGGAAAATGAATTAAAATTAGAATTAAGCTTTTAAAAGAAAACTAAGAACCCCAGTAAAAGGTCGTTATATAACACTGTATGAGGGTGAAGGTTGCTAGAAAATCGATAAACCCGAATAACATTTGGAATACCGACGTATCCCTACACTGTATCAGATTTCCCGCCATGTTTCCAAATTATTTCCGGGATGATAACACTAAGAAAATAATAATAAAACTGGCGGGAAGTGGAAGGTCAAATTCCGTTATGTAAAGGTAGAAGAAAAGAATATGAAGAGGAAAAAATGTAAGAAAAGTAAAAACTGATGAAAAAATAGAAATCGAAGAAAAAGAAATTAAAAAGGACATGAAAAGGTGTTTTTTTTTTTTTTTTTTTTTTTTTTTGCTCTTCATCTCATTACTATCTTTTCTTTCCTTTCCATAATTCCGAATAATATATAAAATACCGACGTATCCCTAAACTATATCAGATTTCCCACCATGTTTCGAAATCATTTCCGGGATGATGCCACTAGAAAAATAAAATAAAACTGGCAGGAAGTGGAAGGTCAAATCCCGTTATGTAAAGGTAGAAGAAAAGAATATGAAGAGGGAAAAATATAAGAAAAGTAAAAAATAGAAAAAAATAGAAATAGAAGAAAACAAAATTAAAAAGGGCATGAAAAAGGTTTGTTTTTTTAACTCTTCATCTCATTACTATCTTTTCTTTCCTTTCCATAATTCCGAATAATATTTGAAATACCGACGTATCCATACACTGTATCAAATTTCTCACCGTTTCGAAATCATTTCCGGGATGATGCCACTAAGAAAATAATAATAAAACTGGCGGGAAGTGGAAGGTCAAATTCCGTTATGTAAAGGTAGAAGAAAAGAATATGAAGAGGAAAAAATAAAAGAAAAGTAAAAACATGAAAAAATAGAAATCGAAGAAAAAACTATATAAAGGGCATGAAAAAGTTTTTTTTTTTTTTTTTTTTTTTTACTTCTCATCTCATTACTATCGTTTCTTTCCTTTCGTGTTCAGTCTCTGCTTTGATCCCAATCGCAGCGAATCAATTAGCCCGGTAGCTTTGACACACATCATCGCCGTGTTTCTGCGAACGTCACTTTTCAGACAACGT
>NW_020869040.1:1250244-1275244 GCF_003789085.1 Penaeus vannamei | reverse complement strand
GATTTCCCGTCACAATATTTATTTATTTAAGTTTTCTGCCCTGTCAACATCTAAGGTCACTAGCGGCGTATTCAAAATATAGCGATTGGGTGGGGCTTGGGGCAAAGCTCCTGGGTAAGGATTTTTTTGGTTCAGAAAGCGATGTTTATGGATTCCCAGAATAGTTAATGGTCCAAACAATTGAATATAACAGACATCGAACAATATACTACACTATGGTAAAATGATTGTGGCAAAAAGGGTAAAAATGAGTTAAAGACAAAATGTGTTAGAAATCAAAGGTTGGAGAGCGCTATAGGTTAGTATGGTGAGGGAAGAGCAGAGTACAAAGGCCGTTTAGGACAGATAAAGCCAGCCTTTCACCCTCTCATCACTGTTCTCAACACTTTAGGAGGTGGTCAGAAGGGGATGAAGGAGAAAAGGAAATTAAAAGGGGGAGAAAAAACACTGTGCAGAATTAGTTGAGGCACAGGCTTAAGGTCCAAGGCAGGGGTGATCCCCCACATTGGGCCTCAGTCTCCATCCCCAAAGCATCCCAACACAATATTGAACAAGGGACTGGGTGGGGGGATGGCCCTCATATCTACAATTTATGCATGGTCTTAAATTCACCCAAGATCACTAATGGTCTTGATCAACCATTTAGTAGAATGCCTGTTGACAGGCATTTAACCTGGTAGAAGTTTGGAAAAAAAATAAGAAGCAACTCACTTTCACACCGCTGCTGTGTGATGCAGCAACAGCTTTCTCATCTAGAAAACTTGCTGACCTGCATTCAAATCCTTCACCACCAGTGGATGGTAACCCTGGCCATTCCTTGGACACAGGGGGTAATTTAGAAGCAAAATAAAACAGACAGCTTGTTGCACCAAACAAAATAACCATTGTCACAAATGGAATAAGCTAAATTAAATTTTTAAATCCAGCCTGGGGACACCTGAATACTCTCGTCACAATGTGGGCATAAGGTGTATTCCTAGTTGGTATTTTGAGCATGAATTGGATATGTGTACTGGTCACATTCCACTTAGGAATTACATAACTGATTTACTGTCAAAAATATTGATCTGTGTACTTTTACAGATAGTTTTATTTACAAGAAAAAGAGTATAATAACAATCTAGTTTACCTGCTAACCAGATATAAGTGAGAAAAAAATATTCAGCAACTCATTCAGAACATTTTTGGTTACAAGACAATGATCTATTCTCTTTATTTCAGTATTATATAATTGCTTTAATTCCAGTGTCTGGGATCATTGCTTTGATATGTTTATATCACTTTTTTTTTTTTTTTTTTTTTTTTACTTCAAGGATATAGAAAAATAGTTTTTTGTCTTTTTTATTAAAGGTACTGAAAAGACAAAAATTTCAAATGGCACTGGTATAAAATATCTTTATGCATGTATCTATATAAAATATTTGGGGATGCTATATCTGTCACATAAGACTTTTGAGCATTTGCAGAAAGCTTTAATCACCGGTTACAGCACTTTAATTGCACTTGTTCTGTATATCACAAAAAATTTCATCTAATTACCTGTATGTGTATCTTGCATCATCATAACCGAGCTAATATTAGCCCCGCTTTTGTGTTGACAGCCAATGCAACTGTTGTTTTTGTATTTCTGACTAAAAGAAAATATTCAACAGCTGCTGCTTTGACCACATATTGTACTATTTAGCAACAAAAGGGAAGGTCTATATTCTTTTGCATTACTCAAACTTGATGCCCTGAGCAAGGGGTAATTCCTTGGTGTAATTAATGGTGCACGTTGATCGGCGCATGTACTGCTTCCATGCATCAGAACCAGACTCCCTGCCACCACCAGTGTGCTTCTCGCCACCAAAGGCTCCACCAATTTCGGCTCCATTGGTGGGAATGTTGACATTAATGATACCGCAGTCTGAGCCCTTTGGTCCAAGCCACTGTAAAAAGAACATTCAAGATTTATATTCCAGTAATTATCCTGGAGCCTTTTATTTTTTTATCAAGAATCCTCTAATATTCATCTTTTATATAATTTCAATAAATTTATTACTAAATTACAATCACAATAATTCATAAGAAAACCTACCTTGAAGACATTGCCAAGGTTCTGTGTGAAGAGAGAAGACGAGAGGCCTTGATTAACCTCATTGTTCCACTGAATTCCTGTATCTAATGACGGGCACTTAAGAGCATAGACAATTGGGGCAAAGGTCTCACGGTGGACAACTGGGGAGTCATGTGGGAGTCCAGTAACAATGGTTGGCTCCACAAAGAAGCCTTCACGGTCAATCACATTACCACCAAATTCGACCTTTCCTGTTGAGAAGATGACAAAGCTGTTACATGCATTCAAGAACAAAAAAACAAGATCATAGTGTGAAAAGATTCAGAAATCATGTATTGATGATCCTAATTGAGAGCAAGTATTAGCTCGAAAGTTAGGAGTCTCATGCTCATGTGCAAATAAACATGTTGAAGGTATACATTATAATTGAGAATGCAATATGTAAATAGAAGTCATAAGTGGCTATTACAGTTTTTTAGCAAACCCTATAGAAATATCAGCAAACTTGCAATATAACTTTCCAAAATCACCACAATGCCAAAATCAAGTATAATATAAAAAGAAACTAATGCTGCTAAAGATCAATAATTCATTATTTATCAATGTTTCTTTGGTTATTTCTGTTGCTTTAGTTTTAATAGTAGTATAAAGAACACTTGCCTCCAAGAGAAACAGCTTCCTTGATAGTAGCAAGATAACCATCAATTCCCTGTTGTGAGTGCATGGGTCCATACAGAACACCATCATCCAAGGGGTCGCCCAAACGTGGCATGAAACTTTTGTATGCCTTTACAAGACGCTCAACAATCTCATCGTGGACCTATAAAAAAAAGTCGTTCATGCTTGAATTATTTGTACTTTCATATATATGCAGTTACACAGGTACCCAAGCCCTATTGTACATGATGAAATACTTCATTAACTAAACTAGATATATGATAAAAGATATCATAATCAAAATAAATATGGAACTGAAAGCATTTAATCATATCCAAATTATGTAATCAAATAATGGTAAATATTTGTACATCTGAGGATTCAAATGCAAACTTATTTGATTTGCCAATATCATGAACAGAATTTTTCTTCAAATTTGGGGTTCTCTATTTAGTGTTAATTAAGTTCTATAAATACAAACCTTCTCGTGCAGAATTAATCTTCGGGTTGTAGTACATCTTTGGCCGGCAGTGCCTACACATGCAAACAAAGCTGCCCTGACAACCATCTCAATATCGGCATCCTCATCCACAATAATGGCATTATTGCCGCCAAGTTCAAGCAGATGGCGGCCAAATCTCTCTTGTACCATAAGGGAAACCTAGGTAAATGTATTAAAATGTTCATTAGCACATTTTTTGTCCATGAACAATAATTTTGTTTTCTTAAATAACAAATGGTCCATTATCACAACTTTAAATAACACATTCTTTTAAATATTAATGAAAAATAGTAAAGGCAGATAACAGTAAAATTTATATTTAATTATGTAAAATATCTCTCTCTATTGCATGACCAATTAATACAGGATAACATCTTTTTCTCAACTGCAATTCTGCAATACCAAAATCTGTACCACAAACAGCAAGAAATCCCCTTTCTATACCTGTTTTCCAACATTTGTAGAACCCGTGAAAGAGACCAATGGAATCCTCTCATCCTTGGCAATAGCAGTGCCAACATCAGCACCACCACAGCACAGTGCAGACACGGCTCCAGGAAGGTTATTTTTCTCCAAGACCGATGCTACAATCTTGGTTGTTGCTACTGACACTAGTGGAGTGGTTGGGGCACCCTTCCATAAAAGAGTGTTGCCACATACCTGAAAATATGAATATTGATTTAACAGTCAATGCAAAAATCTTTGTATTTAAGGCAATGCCATTTTACTATTAGAGTTAAAGAAACTTAATACCTGTATATTTCTAAAGCATATACATATTTATTACCCTTTTCTGGTGTAGAATCTTATTTATTTTTCACAAACTAGGTAAAACAAATATCACTATTCTATTTAACATCATTCTAAATATCAGCTGTGTCTCTCAAATAATCTTAAACCTAAAATCCATCTGTATACAAAAAAAATGAAATGATAACTCAAGATGTTACTGAGGTCCAACAATACTAACAGCAAAAAGTGCCTCTCCTATACAATTACTTTCATTTTAGTTAGTGATAGCATCTTTTTATTATTCCAATTAAATAGAAACAGACCTCATAAATCTTTACAAAAATATATAAAAGGAACCATAACATTAACCAAGTATCTAAACCCATACCATTGCAATAGCACTGTTCCATCCATATACAGCAACGGGGAAGTTGAATGCAGTAATCACACCAACAATGCCCAGAGGATTCCAGTTCTCCAAGAGGGCATGGCCTGGGCGCTCTGAGGGAAGCACAGAGCCACCGACCATGCGAGACAAGCCAACAGCAAAGTCACAGATGTCCACATACTCCTGCACCTCACCAATGCCCTCTGGTTTGATCTTTCCTGGAATTATATTTAATGCACTGATAA
This sequence comes from Penaeus vannamei, assembly GCF_003789085.1. Taxonomy (NCBI): domain Eukaryota; kingdom Metazoa; phylum Arthropoda; class Malacostraca; order Decapoda; family Penaeidae; genus Penaeus; species Penaeus vannamei. The sequence goes on along the minus strand of NW_020869040.1, from coordinate 1,270,664 downwards.
AAAAGAAGTCCTGATAGATTAAACAATGTACTTAATACTCCTGTTTCCAAGTTACTTGTAATAAAAGTACTAAAACGGTAATAGGAGTTAAGATTTACAGAATTTAAAGGTGAATATTTCTCTTCATATACTGAAAAATATACAATGCCTTGAATAGTTAAACAGTTGTCCTACATTGCTTAATAAGGCACGTGAGGAGGATTATCACATATGTAAGCATATCTTACATGGTATTCACAGTCACATAGAAGCACTACTATGAGAAGCACTATGAATCATATTTTCCAGAGTTTTACTATACAATATTACTCTGCACTACAAGATTTAATAATAATTTCCAGAAAAAGAAAATGCAGCCATCTATTAAAATGAGAACTAAGAACACATACCCATCTCTAAGGCCACAAGCTTTCCAAGGGGCTCCAGGTTTTCCCTGAGGGCGACGCCAATCTGACGCACAATCTCTCCCCTGGCAGGAGCTGGCATATCTGCCCACACCTGAAAGGTTTTCATATCAAATTCTGTTTCAAACTAAACAAAGTATGCAACCAAACTCTTGTTTCCTTAGAATTCAAATATCAATATCTAGATAGAAATTAAGTCTAAAAGATGTTATTCCTCAAACAAATAAAAATTTCACTCATCCCTACCTGCCAAGCCTCCTTTCCTGCCTTGACACAAGCATCCAAATCTTCCACTGTGCCTTGCTGGACTTGAGCAATTGGACGATTGTTGGCAGGGCACATGGAGGTCACCACCTGAGAAAGAAATACAGGGGTAATAACATCTTCTAAATGAAAGATGAACAAAAATTGTGATTTTCGATTAACAAAAGATATCTTGGTGGAGAGTAATAAAAGTTGGATATGCGTAAGTGGGAGAGTTAAACGCCAGCAAGCAATGAAAATAGTGGAGATTCTTCTACAAGAAGAGATACAAATACAATGACTGTAAAAAAAAAGAAAAATCTTACATATATACATATACATGTATGCATACATGTACGTACGCATACATAAACACACACATATATATACACTTACACAAACATACACATACACAAACATACACATACACATACACATACACAAACAAACATACACATACACAAACAAACATACACATACACAAACAAACAACAAACAAACATACACATACACAAACAAAACATACACATACACAAACATACAAACAAACACATACACATACAAACATACACAAACATACACATATATACACAAACATACACATACACAAACATACACATACACATACACAAACACACACATACACATACACAAACATACACAAACAAACATACACATACACAAACACACATACACATACACAAACAAACATACACATACACAAACAAACATACACAAACATACACAAACATACACATACATACACAAACATTACACATACATACACAAACATACACATACATACACATACATACACATACATACATACATACACATACATACATACACATACATACACATACATAAACACAAACATACACATACATACATACACAAACATACACACATACACACATACACATACACATACATACATACACACACACATACATACATACATACATACATACACATACACATATACACATACACACAAACATACACATACATACACAAACAACACACATACATACACAACATACACAACACATAAATACACCTACATATACATAATGCACTACATACATAAATGCACGACACGCACAACACACGCAACACACACACCACACACACCACACACACACACGCACACACGCACGCACGCACACGCACACACGCACACAGACACACACAGACACACACCACACACACACACACACACACACACACACACACACACACACACACACACACACACACACACACACACACACACACACACACACACACACACACACGCACACACGCGCACACGCGCACACGCGCACACGCGCACACACACGCGCACACGCACACAGATGTATATGTGAAATGAAGCCGCCACAACTAGTCAACCTAGTTTCCGCACCAAAGTTAAAACCCGTTTTTGTTACTATATTATTTTATTGGGATTGCAATTTCATCTTCATACACATTTTACAGTTGTATTTTTGTTCATATCCGTGTGCATACACCTCCCAAATATGGAAACAGACGTGCGTCCACACATACAACCATCGCTCACAATGCACATGTTATAATGAGCTGACAGAACACTACATTGTAAACATTTTCGCTTTCGCAGATCTGTTGATTGAAGGGTCTGTTGATTCAAAACGTTCAATTGGTTCCGTTCGCCACAGGAAAATTCTTCTTTGAGTTTAGATATGAATTTAAGCTTTGGAAAATTCGGCTAGCACATTTCTCTGAACTTGAATATAACATTAAATCCTCATTTTAGCTCTGAAACTACATGTCCCCGGCTTTAGAATTAGCCATGCCATCCCAATCACTTGCAAGGTCTCACGTCAAAATTAATCTAATCTGTCAAATGCACTCCCTGAATCCTTGTTCTGCCAATGAAATGGTTCCTTATCCTTGTTTTCGTTTCCATTGGCATAACTCCATTTAAAATTGGCATGTCCCAAGCCAAGTTCGATTAGTGATACGTAAGTCCAAAAAATGCTTTCGTCAAAGTCAATTAGGCACTTCTTAATTTTACAATACATTACGAGTCCATGCATGCTTTTCTTACATTCCTCCCCCACTTCTTGTCTGCTGACACGTGTCTAGCAGACCAACAATAACAAAACGGAGTCAAAACGTCCCCGTTGCCCCCTGCACGATGTTACAGAATAACTCTGCGCTCATCATAAAGTCTAAAAGTTCATATCAATTTTGTCAAGGTCTACACTGCTGCCGACGGCCTAAGGTAATTATGATAATCGACATTAATCCTGATATTTGGCATTGATTCTCGAGGTTTATATCAACTTCGTCGTGTTACACAAAAGCAGCTCCCTTATGATCTCTGCCCGCTGCTCTTCCACCGAAGATCGATTCCGCCATACTCGATGTCGCTTCATTGAAGGTCGATTCTGCCGGGCGCTCCTCCATTAATGAGTAAGCACTCGTGTATGCACGGGTATATGAACGTATATATATGCTAGTTCATGTGCACACTTACACACACAGGCACTCATTCATAAATAAATACACATACGTACCCGAGTGAGTGAGAGAGTGAGAGAGAGTGAGAGAGAGAGAGAGAGAGAGAGAGGAGAGAGAGAGAGAGAGAGAGAGAGAGAGAGAGAAAGAAGAGAGAGAGAGAGAGAGAGAGGAGTGAGTGAGTGAGGAATGTGAGTGAGTGAAGTGAAGTGAGTAGTGAGTGAGTGAGAGAGTGAGAGATGAGGAGAGAGTAGCTGATGAGTGATGAGTGATAGTGAGTGAGGACGGTGAGTGAGTGGTGAGTGAGTGAGGGTGAGTGAGTGAGTGTAGTGGATGTGATGAGTGAGGATGAGTGAGTCGAGTGACTCGATGCGTCGTAGTGAGTGAGGGTGAGTGAGTGAGTATTGTGATCGTCGTGACGCTGAAGTCGGGCATGAATAGTTGAGTGCTGATGATGGCTCAGAGGCGGCGCGTGGGGCTTCGCGCGTATAGTGCCTTATCTGAAACTCAATTATTACACCTTAAAAGAATACTAATATAATCATAAACATCGATATCTTAAAAGGAGAAATGACGAGACCCTAGAAAACCCCGATCATTGTCAAAAATACTGACAGCGGCTCTGATGATCAACAGAAACAGCCACAAACATACCTCCTCCTAAAAACTAATATAACTATAACTTAAAAATCAACAAAAAATCAATTATACCTTCCGCACGAGATCTTCTTTTGGTATATTAAACCTCGCGACCGCTAGAAGATTAGGGGCTAATTAGCATTGGGACAAAATGCACATTTCTACCCTCATACAGGACAGCTAGACCACAACAATACCTGTCATGTGCACGCTTATTTACAAAATACTATGCTTTAATCCGTAATCTGACACAAAACACGGACAAGTTTTAACTCCCCATGCAAAATTAACAAACAACCACACTCTCTTGCGCCAGAATTATTATCGTGTTCGCAAAATGTTGCGTTTTGCACTACAACGAAGACAGCGAGTCCGCCTTTAGGATCATTCATTTCTAGTCCGATCCGGACCCAACTCTCGCAAAAGATCGAACTTTCTAAGGGAAGCTTAAAACAGAAGAATACAAACAATATCAATACAAAAAACCTCACAACCAGGACTGTGAAAGAAAACAGTACTACAAATGGTGAGGATAGAAGAGCGTCACAGTAACAAAAACATGAATAAAAAAAAAAGAAACAATAAAAAAGAAACAAAGTACTAAATTAAAAAAGGGAAGATCTTAAGCATTCGAATTTCCCCAAAGTAATTTTCCCCTTACTCAACCTTTCCCCTAGAAACCTGACCAACAACCTTCAGGCAGATCAACCCTCTAGTCAGGCCCCATTGTGGGTATCCCTCTCCCCTGCCCAGTAACGACCCTACTGCCACAATACGGGTGAACGAACCTTTTTAAACTACCCTGATCACTAATCCCGCACCACATAAGCAGAGGAGAGAGAGAGACGAGGGAAAGAGGGGAGAGAGAGAGACGAGGGAAAGAGGGAAGAGAGAACGAGGACAAGAGGGAAGAAGAGAGACAGAAAGAGGAGAGAGAGAGACGAGGGAAAAGGGGAGAGAGAGAGAGAGAGGGACGAGAGAGACAGGAAAGAGGGAGACAGAGAGGAGGGGGAGAGAGGGAGACAGAAGAGAGGGGGAGAGAGGAGACAGAAGAGAGAACGACGGGAAGAGCAGGGGAACAGAGAAGAGACCTCGAGGTGAGATAGGCGTCGAGACCAGAGCGAGCCAAGACCGAGGAGAGCGGCGAGACACGAGAGAACGAGGGTAAGATCGAACCGGAGAAGAGCAGAGCACGAGTATGAATGACGCTATAGAAACGCACCGAGCGTGCAGGAGAGAGGGAACAGAGAGAAGACAGGTGAGAGGAGAGACAGAGAAGACAGGACAGAGAGTGGTAGATCCCAGAGAGCAACGAAGGGAGAAGAGTGGGAGACACATAGAGATACGAGCATGAGAAAGAGAGCTGCCCCGACAGAAGAGTGTTCCGGATGAGAGGGGAGACAGAGCTACGATACTGTTGGAGAGGAGAGACAGGATGAAACAGGGAGAGAGAGGTGGCAGACAAGAGAATCGAGGGAGATCGAAGTCGTGCCTAGACAGAAGAAGAGACACCTGCACGGGAGGCAGACAGACAAGACAGGGAGAAGGGTAGACAGAGAGAACAGTGCTAGGACGTAACGAGCACCGCTACCAAGACCATAAAGAGTCATCCAGATGCAGAGAAAACGAGAACACATCCGAGTGTGTAAGGAGACAGAGAAGACGAGTAGATAGTGAGAGACAGAGAGAACGAGGGAAGAGGAACGAGAAAGACTGAAGATGAGAGGGAGAACAAGAAGAACGAGGAGTAGAGGGAGACAGAGAAGACGCCAGGGAGAGTAGACAAGAGAGACGATGGAGGAGAGACTAGAGAGAGAGAGACGGAGAGGCGAGACCAGAGACAAGACGAGGAGGAACGGGAGACCAAAACCGAAGGACAAGAGTACATCACGAGAGAGGCACGAGGAAGAGAGGGAGACAAGAGAGAGACGAGGGAGAGGCGGACAGAGAGAGAAGAGAGAAGGAGGAACAAGAGAGAATCGAGGACGAAGCGTGAGACAGAGAGAACCAGGAAGCAGGCGAAGGACCAGAAGAGACGAGAGCAAGGAGACAGAGAGAGACGAGAAGCAGGGGAGACCAGAGAGGTACGACGGGAGAAGAGGGACGACAAGAGAGACGCAGTGATGAAGAGGGAGACAGAGAGATACGAGGGAGAAGGAGACAAGCAGAGACGATGGGAGAAGAGGGGAGACAGAGCGAAGACAGGCGAAGCGCAGAGAGATAAAACCGGCGAAGAGAGGAAGGTGACACCGTAGACGATAACAGCGGAACAGAGCCGCGCGTGTCAGCTTGTCGGAAGCACGCCTCGAGAATACGCCCGTTAACCCAACAGAGGAGGAGAAGAGAGAAAAGAGGTAAGTGAGGCCTTTCAGGAGCGGACAGAGAGACTCGTCAAGTGGGTTGAGGGAGAAGAGAGAGCCGAGGAAGGAGAGGGAGGAAGAAGAGACCGATGTGAAGACCGATCTGGAGGATAGATATATCTATGACGGATATTCACGAATCCGTAGGTGATCTCGCGAACGATACAAGATCCAGGATAGAGCGTACTATGAGAAGAAAGAGAAGATAGTGACGAGGATAGGAGAAGAGAAGAGAGAGGAAGGCGGAGAGAATAGAGAGAGAGGAAGGTGCTAGGGAACTACAGAACAGAAACGCAAGGGCCTAGGTACAAGATGCATGAAGAGGAACTGGCGTGTCAGGGCGCGAGGAGATGAATGATCATGAGGGTAAGGTTACGGCAGGAAGTGAGACGACGGAGAAGGCAGTATTTACGGGAGAAAGAGAGAGGGAGAAGGACGCAATAGAGATGTCAGGAGAGAAGCAGCAGAGATGAAATGAGGAGGAAGAGAGAGTGGAATGAGAGGAAGAGAGAGGAATAGGAGAGAGAAAGAGGGATGAGGGAGGAGAGAGAGGAAGGAGGGAGCAGAAAGGAGAGAAAGGAATGAGAAAGAAAAAGGGGAGAGGGGTAAAAAGACGCATGGGAGAGGGAAAAGAGGACAGATGTCGTGGGAAAGAGAAAACGAGGAATGCAGGATACTCTAATATTACATCATTACATTATAACATTAATTTATTCTTCACAATACATTGATTTATTCTTCACAATACATTTACATTCTTAACTGTCCTATCGCATGTAAAACTGAACTCCTCCTTGTCACGACTATGGCAGAGTTATGCGAGAGAATTTTAGGCTTTATAACTAGTCTTGCCTTAGGCGGGTGTCCTTGACCAGTCCCTACCCTACCCCATCCTACCAGCTTGGCACTCCATAGCGGCGGTTTGTTCCTTTGCTCTCCAGACGCCAGACAAGTGCCACATGAGGGACCTTAACCGGTTAAGTTTTTAAAAATCCTACGAATAATCTACCTTGGCTCCTGAGTTAGGCCTACATATTCACGAACTTGACCCCCATAATATCGAGAATAGATTTAATTAAATTGAAACGCCGTTAATTTGGCCTACTAAAATTTTCCAAAGGCGAGGACCACGACTACACCCCCGGAGCGAGCCAATCCTGGGAGAGTTCGCTAACCACCACACCAATCGTGGCGGAGCTGACCTGTTGCCAAGCCGTGGCGGTGCCCAACCCCCTTCCAACCACGCCGGAGAGAGGGTTAATGCCGCCGGTTGTATAACTCTTTTATTTGTTTGTATGTGTTTGTTATTCTGTTGTCCCTTTTGCTTGTGTGTAGGTTTTGCTTTGTGTTTGTTTCTACTTCTGTAAAGAGGGTTTCTGTGACATGTCATTATACTGCTGTTTTTTATGTCCCTCGTGGCGGCATTGCCAGCGTCACAGCGAGCTATTTTTAAACCTAAAACCTTGACACTGTGCAGGTTTTTAACTCGACGATGCCAATTCACACAATTAACTTCACTGTATCACGATAAGCCTAAAACTTCAATAACCTCTGTTCATTAGTTTTTCTTTTGTTGTTGCTACATTATCAATATCAATATTCCTATGGCAACTTCGAAGTACAATCTTTAACTTATTATATCCACAAATAAAGGGTTGTTAGGTACAAACTACGACAAATAGACGCACTATAATAACATAGTAAAGTTTACCATCAACCGGCCTCCCCCCCCCCCTCCCCAATTGCGTCAAGCAGAGCAGGGCCCCGACAAACCGACGCAAGACTCAATCCACATTTCATTAATTTAAATGCTTCTTACCTCTCCATTGGCAAACCATTTCCCATTGAAGACTCCCTTGTTGCTCTCCTCGAGTCCCAGGTCCTTCAAGAAGGCGTACTTGGGCTCGTTGATCAGGTATCCCGAGGAGGACATGGCTCTGGCGATGAAGAAAGGGGTTCGCGTGAGGGGGAGAATGCGAGTGAGGAGAGTCATGGCTCAGCTGTGTCGTCTGCGCGTCTGCCAGGGACTTCTCGCGAGACTCCCCTGACAGCCGCTCATGCTAGGGGAGTTCTCGAATAATTTTAGGGACTTTTTAAGGGAATTTCCCCGCGTAGTCCGTGCCATTTCCCCTTCACAGAGCGGAGGGTGCTTTTAAAAATTAGCATTATCGACTGTTTATCAACTGGCGACTATTCTTTATCATATCTTCTGATACCTGCAGTCGTCTAATACGGTAGTTTTGAGTGTCTTAGGTCATAAGGGATGGAATGGTTTTTAGAGCCAGAAATTCGTCATCTTTCATCTTTTCCCCCAATCCGTGAATTTACATTTCATCAGGGAAACAATGGTATGATTAAGATTAGACCTTGCTTTTATTAATGACATATATTTATCGAGTATCTAACTTTATGTGGTACATAATTTTATTATCTTGATAGGGTGACATAGTCGTTACAACCATATGCGTATCTCGATAAAATAATCATGGAAGTTCATTGTTACCGAAACATTCGTTTAATTTTTATACATCTTTTATTATTCAACCAAAACAAAGAATTAAAAACAAAGGAAATTATTGATATCACTTGATAAATTATATGATACAAAGTACCAAGAAGAAATTAATGAGAAATAACTCATACGACAAATTAGTTTCGAATGCGCAGCCAACACGAGGGAGGTGTAGGGGAAGAACCAAAATAGGGATCGTGTTATTTTTTTCGTGGTAAGTACACATACCTAAGAATTATTTTAGTTTCTAGGGTTTTTAGATGTGGTAGCAATGTTAAAAAGAGTGACTTTAAGATAATATCAAGCCGGTACATGTGGCAGAATAAGATAAGATGATTATTAAAACCCGTGTTTACGATCCACGTTTTCGCGTATGAACAATAACACATGTTAGGTTCATACACCTTAATTTTCCTGTTTTTAACTTAAAATCGGTAACAGTGATATCTCAGCCACCTCCCAGTCACTTTGTATAAATCCCGTAATTACTAATAAGCATTCTGTCGGGGTAATCTTCACCCATCAACTGCAGTTATTAGTAAGAATGTATTCCTGTGATAAAAGGATAGTGCTTACTAACCAACCTACATACACTGTATATTGTATTATAGAAGAGTCAGTTTTGTTCACACAAGGATGGCTTGGTAATTTTCTAGAATATGTCCACCAAATGGATCGCGGCATTTTCGGTATCGTTGGATTTCACATACAGTCTATTATGCAAATGTGTAGGTTTTATTGCGCGGAAGCCCCACCAACCCCACATTCTTGGCCCCGATAACAGGGGAGGGCATGAAAGGTACCAGGAAATTATGGGGTAAAACAGGCATAAATAAGAATAAAGATTTAAAAGAAACGTAAAACTATCACAAAAAATGCTCAAAATCGTCCAATGAAACTCTATGGATATAACCGCCATCTATGAAATTCTATGGACTGACGCACCATAAATAAAAAACTACGGGAACCCAACCCACTTTTCAGCAAAACTCTACCGGAATTCACACGTTCCAGTTGACCAATAAACCAACCTGATATATCAATACAAATGGCCGTGACTAGGCATGCCCTTTGGGCACTGCCCGAGGGGAGGGTTAACACCCCCCGGGACACATTCTCTCCACCTTGGTATGCATGGCAAGATAGAGCTGCATTCACATGGTAAAATATTAAACCAAATACCTTTATATCTGCAACCATCTTGCACGGCAAGATAGAGCTGAAACAGTTCAGAAAATTGCACTTCTTTTTTCACACTGAGAAGAATGAGGCAGGTCACCTGTGTAGCCAGATATATGCGTGTGTTAAGTATCGAATGCATTTGAGTAGTTTGACAATTAAGGATATTAATGACTTAGCCAAAATAGAGGTTCAAAATACACATTTTAATGTAAAAAGGGCTGAGACATGAATATATATGAAACATTAGTCAAAAGTCGTGTGCATTTTTATTATATAGTATATGAAATATAATACTTTAACTTTAATGAGCAATTAAAAATCTCTGCTAAACTGCCACCTCCGGATTAGTCATGAGACAGTGGTGATGTAGGTGCACAGTAGGGCAGAAGACAGTGTGCGGGCTGCGCAGCAACTTGTTCTTTCACGCTGAGCGAGTGGACTTAGGCTGTGAGCAACGCTTTTTCCTTTATTTGTGGCATTACCATTCATGTTTGCAGAATATTTCTTGTACCATCCACTATTACTTTTTGTCCCCTACAAGAATATCATTTTCAATTTGCCCTAACTTAGTGCAGCCATAACATACAGAATTTCCATTTCTTCTTTGTTGGCACTGTATAATCTTAGGAATAACCCAGAATCATTGCATACTGAAAAAAAACTTCTCACTTGCCTTATGTCATTTAATAGCTGGCATCGAGCTGTCAAACCCAGCACCTGAAAACACTTTTGCGCTGAAGATTATTGTGAAGAACTTTGGAAATGAATCTTTAAACACATAAAGGAGGTATAACAACATTAATAAAAGATGTTAAAAACATAGATGTGGAACAGCAGACACTGATGATTCACAAAATATCATTTTGACAAGTATGTAGTAACATTAACTACTTGGCATATCACAGTAATTAGTTATGGGGACAGTGCAGTGTTTACCCATGAGATCTAAACAAGATGGGCAACTTGGCTAAAATTTGGTCTCACCTATGATCTTTTACATATAGCACCTTTAGGAAGCATTTGCACAAATATTGCCATACAAGAAAATAATCTTAGTTTATATTATTTTATCATTTTATATAGGTTTTATTACCCAACTCAGGCACTACCTCATAATGCATAATGTCCGAAAATCCTTCCCACCCCCTCCCAATCACTGTGTTTCTCCACCAGGTATATGGCTGTGCATGCTTGTATATTTTATATGTATGTGAATAATCAAGAGTCAAAGAAACCAAGGCATTACATTTGGATGCTTGAAAAAAAAAGAAATTAAGCTCTAATGATGGAATATAGATTAGTAGGATGTATGCAGAGTAAAGCTCAAAATTCAACAGCAAAAGTTTTAAGGTGAAGACAAAATGGACAAGTTAAATATCTGTTATTGTGAAGTTATTTTCATTTATACTTTCAGTTATCACCCTTTGCTTCCTGCTTTTTTGTCCTGGATAGGACTGCATTTAGTGATCACGCAGGTACACATTGTAATATCTGATTGAACCAATATCCTGCACTGGCATAGGATAATGAATGTAACAGTGCATGTCATTCTGGTTCTTTATAAGACAGTATTGTTTATATTTTTTTCTTCAATTATTCCTGTTCTGGTTAGATATCTCCTTTGTTGGTGAATTAAGAGGTAAATCTGGAATAGAACTGCATGAAGCATTGCTATAAAACTTATTATCACCCGAATTTTAAGTAATGAGATTAATAGCCGAGGTCAGGTAAGCTTACTAATTAAGTCTCTTTTGGAGCCATCTGCAGAAAGAAAAAAAAAAAAAAAACATTGAAATAGTGGAGAGTGTCAGTGGGTTAACAGGAAGTTTCTCAGCTGTAGATTTAGGTAGTAATTTTTATATTTTTTCATTTTGTAATTTTCCAAGCATAAGTATATAGCATTAGAAATTTGCGCAGTCAGTTATATGTAATCATTAGAAGCTCTTGTGGATTTCTATCTGATAAAGTTGCTGATTGATTCAAATATATGTTAACTTAGGAGGCTGATAATAAACTTTCTCATTGAAACACTTGAATGTGAAAGGGTAGATAAGAAATCTTGTAATATGTGCAATTTTGTTGGATAAGTTAGGAACTGCTATGATGATAGATTTTATTAATGATTATTCCCTTTACAGTTAAAAGTCAATATTATCTTTGGGAATTTAATTCTCACAACTAAACAAATGCTAAGTGAGTTTCACTGTGCTAATATATGCTGACTAAAGAATTCCAATGATTTTAACATAGAATCTAACTGCATTATATGAAGGTGAAGACCTGAGGTCTTGAGATTATCATGGCATTTTGCCTCCTTTTTTCAGTTTCAGAATTATTATAATGCCCCCTCCCCCACCCCCAGAAAGGTAATAAATTGATAAATAAATAAAGGTATAAATGAAATAAAATGATATTAATGAAATCCTTTCTGATGTTCACAGATTTCAATTTGTTTTTGTAGTGAAAATATGTTCATATAAAGTGAAGTGAACAAATAGGATTTACACTGATCTTAAGATGTCTTTAAAAGTCCACAGAATTCAGCTGTGTTACAATTATTACAAACTTTAATTTACTTTACATAATTAAGTTTTTCTTTTTCTTTTTTGTTTTTTCTTTTTTTTCTTTTTTCTTTTACACATTTTAATTGATCGTGCTGTTACTAAGTCCTCTTTATGTTGCTTTAAAGCAGGTTGGCTCTCTTTAGATTGTCACAATGTGTTGCTGTTCATGTGCTTGCAACTTCTGGTGCCTCAATATCTATTTTGTTTGGACATTAATTCTTCAGCTGTTGCATGTGTGAAGAATGATGCCAGAATATATAAACTGTGTAACCAGGCAAACTGACAATAAGTTCATTAGCACAATATGCTAATTCCAGAGGCCAAGAAATCCAAAGATAAATACAGCTAAATGTACTGCTCAATTACCAGTATTTATAAGGTAATCACAGATAGATGCTAAAAGAATGATTTTTCATTAAACATTGTTCCAGATGAATGGGAAAAATAAACTAAGTTGAAGCTGGGGTAGGAAAACTCACTATACACAAAATAGATTTGTTTATAGGGGATTTGCTTACTATTATAGGTGTAGATGGGTTCTGTTTATGTAATAAGTACTTACATTATATCTTTAGCTAGGGTCACACTAGTCTTCTTTGTCCTGAGATCCCTAGACAGTCTCGTCGAAGTCTGGCCAGCTACAGCTTTTGATTGGTCAGCTGACCTGACTTCAGCAAGGCTATCTCGGGATCCTAGGACAGAAAAGACTAGTGTGACTCTAGCTTTATTAACATTACAGACTTACCAAGAATGAGATAGTTTGCAAATATTTATATAGAGCTGGTATGGAGATGGAAAATAAAGAATTGAAGATGCCACATAATAGTAGGATTTATAAGAATCTCTTTTCTAGTTGTTAAGAAAGCCCAAAGGCATATAACTATGATTTATTAACTCAAGACCACCCAGGCTGCCTAAACCACTTGGTTAAACTTCAGTAGCCATTTGTAAGATAGCAGTGTGATAATTTTGTGGTTACAGTAATTGTTTGCCACACATCCCTGTTCCCAATGTTATGATTTACAAAAGTATAATTAAATTATGTGTTTTCAACCAATTTTTGAAAGGTTGTGTTTCAGCTTCACTTTAAAGAATGTAGTTGCAGCCACTTGAGGTGTGACCTTGATACCCAGGCTGTTGATAAAAACTTGGCCTTCAGCTATGTTTTTACACCTTGATACAAGGAGTTAATACTTTTTTATTATTATTTCAGACGTGGGCTGCAAAAATCAACCACCATGTCACATTACAACTTCAAGAAGATCACGACGGTCCCTCCGTCAAAGGCAAGTATTGTTCTTTCCATACCCACTATGCTGTGCAGGGTTCTCAACTAGCAATCTTGCTGACCCACATTCAAATCCCTCGCTGCCATTGGATGGTAATCCTTTCAATTCCTTTGCACACAGTGGGTAATTTAGAAACAAAAATAAACAGATAACCTGTTACACCAAGGATTACCATTATAACCAATGGAAGTAAACCAAGTTATTTAAGTTATTAATTATTATTCACATTCTTTTGCAGGACTTCATTAATATAATGTTGTCTAAGACACAACGCAAGACTCCAACTGTCGTTCACAAGCGTTTTAAGATCAGCAGAATTCGTCGTTTCTACATGAGGAAAGTCAAGTATACACAACAGACCATTCATGACAAATTGACTGCCATCCTGACTGAATTCCCAAAGCTTGAGGTGAGTATATTGAAAGATAAGGATAGCATATATTAAAGATGGTATTTTTTTATTGACAGACAAAGGAGCTGCATTTAGATATCAAATAACACTGTTATCATGAAATATAGCATTTTGCATAGCAAATGGGGAAGAGTGTAAATTTTCATTAATACTTTTTGTTAAAAAACATGATTTTATAGCATAAAAAAACTGTGCTGTTAAGATGGCATTCATAATCAGAATGGCAATTAAATTTTGTAATGTTGATTCATAGAAGAGATTAAAAAAAAAATCTTCATCTTTTTTCAGGATCTTCATCCATTCTATGCAGATTTACTGAATACCCTGTACAACAAGGACCATTATAAATTGTCTCTGGGGCAGCTGAATGTTGCCAGACATCTTGTTGACAAAGTAGCAAGTGACTACACCAAGTTGCTCAAGTACGGTGACTCACTGTACAGATGTAAACAGTTGAAGAGAGCTGCACTGGGTCGTATGGTCACCATCATGAAGAAGCAAGGACCACCCCTGAAGTATCTTGAGGATGTTCGTCAGCATCTGTCCAGGTTACCATCAATTGATCCCAACACTCGCACACTTCTGCTCTGTGGATGCCCCAATGCTGGTGAGTATGATGTAGTTACATTCAAGTTCAGTTGTTTAACTATGGCCAGAAGTGCTTGTGTGCATGCATGCATATTGAAATTACTTATTGTGGAAGAGTTCCTTAATAGACTCTTAGTTTCTCCACCTACCCCTTGTACTTGTCTTGCTTGTGTTGAATATATCCCCCAATTTCCAGGCAAGTCTTCATTTATCAACTTGATCACACGGGCTGATGTTGAGGTTCAGCCATATGCTTTCACCACAAAGTCATTGTATGTTGGTCATACTGATTATGAATATCTAAGATGGCAGGTTAGTACTTCGAGTTTTGTATCAGTTTCTTTTATTTTTGAGGGATCAAATAATTTTTCTTCTTTTACAACTTGAAGAATGTCTTGGACACTATTAATTAGAGAAAAGTATCTTTTAGGGTTTCAAGGGAACAGTAAACTATATTGGATGTAATGATATCACATGGATATATTGACAGAACATAAAAACCTCTGTTGCATGTGATGGAATTAGGACTTTCCATAGTGATTTTCAATAATCTTTAGTAAATATTCATATACATCTAAAATGCACAACTTATTTTTCAGGTGATTGATACTCCTGGTGTGTTAGATCGACCTTTTGATGAGATGAACACAATTGAGTTACAGGCCATTACAGCTCTTGCACACATACGTGCTGCTGTCATTTTCTTTTTGGATGTGTCAGAAATGTGCGATATGGAAATAGGACAACAACTTAAAATTTTTGAGAGCATTAAGCCTCTCTTTGTGAATAAGGTGATTATATTTGTGTGTATGTTATTTGTTTTGTACAAATTAGTGACCATATGTATGTGATATTTAGATTTTTTCATGACATACAAGTTGTGTTAGACAACAATGTATTATGATTATCAGTTTTGGTTGATGAGTTAATTTTGTACTATATTTCAGCCTTTGATCGTGGCCTGTAACAAGACAGATGTTATTACCCTGCGGGAGCTGAAAGAGAAGTCTCCAGAGAAATTCAATCTGATATCTGCTCTAGAAGAAGAAAAAATTCCAATTCTGGAAATGTCCACCCTGACACAGGATGGAGTCATGGAAGTGAAGAAAGAGGTAAATAAGTGTACTCTATGGCAACAGTTCAGGGCATGAGTTATTCTTTTTGCTTGAAAGTAGACTATATCACATAAAACTGTCTTGTTCCATGTGGATTAACCCACTTACGACGGGTGTCCCACATATGAGACACCTGGAAAAGTAAACATCTGCACGCCAAATTTTAAGCTGCCCGTAAAATATTATTTTTGGCTTATAAATGTACTGTCGTTAGTGGGTTTAATGTTTTCATGAATATTTTTAGTATTAAAGTGTAACAGTATCCATTACTACTATCAATTTTTTCTGTTATTTTTCATAGGCTTGTGACCGTCTGTTAGCTCAGCGAGTTGACTTGAAAATGCGCACAAAGAAGGCCGACTCTATATTAAATCGTGTTCATGTTGCAATGCCAGCTCTGAGGGACAGAAAGAGAAGAGCTCCCTATATTCCAGGTATGTTTGTAAAAGTTTGTGTTCAAGCACCCTTTTTAATTGTTCTTTTACTTCTTTTCTTTTCTTTTCTTTTTTTCTTTTCTTTTTTTCTCTTCTTTCCATTCCTTTTCTTTTCTTTTCTTTTCTTTTTTTTCTTTATCATTATCATCATATTTTATTATTATTATTATCAATTTTTTTATTATTATTGTCAAAATTATGGGTATTTTTATTTTTACTTTTTCAGTTGATATTATTATTTTACACAACATTAATACATTCTTCTTTTCTTTTCTTTTTTTCTTTTCTTTTCTTTTCTTTTTTTTTCTCTTTTTTTCTTTTCTATTCTTTTGTTTTCTTTTCTTTTCTTTTCTTTATCATTATCATCATATTTTATTATTATTAATATTAGTTTTTATATTATTATTGTCAAAAGTAATGGTATTTGTATTTTTATTTTTTCAGTTGATATTATTATTTTACATCACATTCATTCAGGTTATATATCTTGGTATTTAGTTGTTGCTGTTTGACGCACATTCCTCATCAGTCTATGTATGCGAGATGGGGACAGTAAAGTTACTAATGCTTTTCACTTGTCATGTATATCCTTTGTTATTTACTTTGTTTTCTTCTTCTTTTTTATTTCCATTTAGAACTTGTGATATTCACCTAAGAATTTATTTTTGTTACTTGATATTGATCCGTGACCATTGTCCTTAGCAGCGGATTGCAGTACAATTTGCATTTGTTGTTTGTAGTTCTAATCATAATTGATGAACGAAACAGAACAAGTAAAGAAGATCAAGATAATGGAGGAGGAAGGTATGGTTCCTTCCAAGAGGTTGGAGAGGCACTTGGAGGAGGAGCTGATGGACGACTACAGCTTGGACCTCAACAAGAACAAGGACCTGGCAAATGAGGAATGGAAGTACGACAAAATTCCACACTTTTGGAACGGACACAACATTGCAGACTTCATTGACCCTGATATTGAGAAGGTAGAAGCAAGAGGCCTCATGGACATCAGTGCCATGAATTCCTCATTAACTCCTCCTGTTATGTATTGATATACTTATATGTGAAGTTGGTTACTGTGGCATCTTTATTGCTTCTTGTGAAGTCTGTTTTTTGATTGATGTTCATCCAATTATAGAATTTTGATAGTTTATTATTATTAATAATGTTGCTATTTAAATTATTGTTTCTCACTTTCCAGAAATTAGCAAAACTAGAAGAAGAAGAAGATCAACGAGAGAAGGAAGGTTACTATGAATTAGACTATTACGAATCAGATGATGAAATGAAGGAAGTACATAGCCTCGCTCGCAAGATCAGAGAGAAAATTGTCATCAACAGAATTAACCACACTGTTGACAAACCCAGGAAAGGAAATGCAGTGGTACCACGCGCTTCAAGGCCACGCGAGAGGTCTGTGACCAGGTTGAAGGCGACATTCACAGATTTGGGAGTAGATATGACTGAGACCGAGGGCTGCAACTTCACACGCACAAGCAGCCTCTCTAGACCAGCACCCAAGAGGTTCCGCAGTGCTTCAGCAACTCCTCGACCTAGATCTCTCTCAACACCACGTGACGAGATGGGAGTAAAGACACCACAGGTAATATACCATGCCCTTTTTCATTGTGAATGTCATATAAAAATGCATTTTATCTATGAAAATATATTAGTTCTAAGGACAAAAAGTTCTTTCAAAGAGATTCGTCTCATTACTAGTCCATTTCATTTTCAATTTTACAAGCTAATCTTGTTCCCCATTTACAGGAGGCTGACAAGATTAAGAAACGCATAAGGAAAGCAGTACACAGGAGTAAGAACTCTGTCAGGGGAGAATCTGATCGCCACATCTTCGATTTAAAACCCAAACATCTCTTGGCCGGAAAGGGTAGTCTTGGCTCTTCAAATAAGAGATAAGCTGATAAAGCTTTGTCTGAAAGTAAACTTATGTTTTCTCACTAATCATAAATACAGATTTTGCCCTTTTTTTTGGGGGGGGGGGTGTATTTAGTAACTGAAAAATGTCTTGATAAAGTAAATTACTTTACCTTTTTCTTCTTCTTTTTCAGTAATCTTTAAATTGTTTGAAAGAAAACAGTGTTTCTTGATGTGGGATACATTATGTTCCAAGATTTACATTTATTGTTATATAATTAGATTACATTAAAAGAAGTAAATCTGTAAGTGTTCTTTACTATATATGTTTAAAAATAAAGGACAGATGGTATGTTGTTTTTACATATCCCATGAAAGGTTCTCAGGAAAGGGCTTACTATTTATGATATATTCTCCTTGAGTTGGATCTTGATTGAAAGAGATTAGATTATAAAAGTCAATTAGTATGAACAATAACTTGTAAATAAATTAAGAACAAACCGCATGAAATTGAGACAAAAGAGAATTAATTTTATGCAGTCTTTTGAATAAAAAAAAGAATAAAGGCAAGTTGACTAAGAAATAGTGCACAAGGACAATAAGCTCTGTGAAGCTTGGCTATTTGCTGTACAAAATTTTAACTTATGTAAAGGAGTGAAGAAAATAGGTTCTGACCACATAAAATTGAGGACTGCATTTTTTATCCCTCTCATAATGAAAAAATGTTGAAGGAATTTGCCAAATTCATTGCATTTTTGTTGAAATGAAAGTCTTGAATGAGACGTTTCCATGTTTTGAATTATGCTGGTGCCTTTAGCTAATCCTTATTGAGACACCAACCTGCCTCTTTGCTTGAAAGATGTCTTTAATCCATTGACTTAAGAAAGAGGGTGGACGGTGCATGAAGTCAGTGCCCCACACTTAAACTTTGCCTTCATGAATAGGAGTTCCATCTTAGCAGATGTGTTTCGAAGAATGTTATTAGTTCTGTGATTTTACATTGTCAGCTTTGTTGCTAGTAAGAGGAGCCCTGTGCAGAAGGATCTACTACTAAAAATCAGAGAAAAAAGTAATTTTGAGATGTTTAAAATCAAATAGTTGAGTGAAAGTCAATGTGATGAGTTTGGGAGGTAATGGTTTGATAAGATGTATAAGGGTAACCACGTGTGGGTGATATTCAATGTATATTAGTTTCGCTAAACCTAAATTTACAAGGGAATATATGTGGAGCAGGGGGAGGTTGTACATGTGAGTGAGTGTGCGTGTGTGTGTGTGTACATACATGTGCATGTGTATGTGAGAAATATTTCACAATTACAGGCAAAGTGTACCACCAATTCATCGTCATACAATACTTGTATGAAGACACAGGGGACAATGTTCAAGGTCCATAAAAATAGTTATATATGCCTTTCCTGTATGCTCACACACACATATACATGAGGTCCAAGAATTATATAGGCCTTGCCTGTATGCACACGCACATACACAAGGTAGGTGTAGGTGTGTGTGTGTGTGTGTGTGTACGACCTACCAAAAGTGTAAAAGTAAGAGCTATTTAGATTCTCTTCCCTTTCGTGTAGGTATGACATCATAAATAATGAGTAAACTTTCTTCAGAAGCTCCTTGAATCTATACACATACACAGCAATTCTTTACAACTTTACACACATAGAAGTTATGACCATTAAAATGCAGAAGTAATAAAGTAATATATACTGCAGAATAGTACGTATTCGACTGAGGTAATGGGAAAGTTTAACCCTTTTAGATGACACAATTAGCAATATCAACAGTTTCATAAAACTGCAGTCAATGAGCCCAGATTTTTTGGACCTTGTTAAAAAGAATACAGGGGTATTTTTTAAGATTGCATTTTACATAGGTCCTTATTATTCATTTTTCTTTTGATATACAAGTTGGGAATTAATAAAGTGACATAGAGACAGGTAACTTAACGCATGATATTCGCTGACCAGGTGTTCTGTATGGCTGTCAGATTTTCCGTAGCAGCATTTCTGCCATTCTCTAAACGTCAGATGATACAGAAAACCGATAGAGATAATAATATTAGACCATACACTGTTATAAACGGATGGATATTAGATTACAGTTACAGTGCATAGGATCAAAGTCTGGTGATTATAAGATTCCCTGTATTACTTTCTTGTTTATTGCACTGCATAAAACAGTATACAGTTAATACATACCAAGTGTATGTATATAAATACCAAGACAGTAATGTAACATTCAACAACATAGAATGTGATATATACCATAGGTGTAGGAGGGTATTTCAAAGTGGTTGGGGAAAGAGTG
>NW_020869040.1:1242744-1245244 GCF_003789085.1 Penaeus vannamei | reverse complement strand
ACTTGTTGTATTTGGTCGCTATTTTTCGATGTTTACCAGAGCACAGAAGGCATGGAAGTCAAAATAATCGTGGGAATTAGTAGTAGGAGGATGGTATCTTAGGTGCAAGACTTACTGCAGTGAGTGGATGCTATTTCAGTTATTTTTCATTGCCACTTATTTATTCAAATATAGATTATCCAGCATATCAGCATTTGGAAATAGAGAAAACTATTGTAAACTATTGCCTTCAACACTTAGGCAATAATCAGCAAACCCCAGCACTTTTATTCTGCCAAGAGAGAGCTTGTAGACTTCCTTAGCAATTTATAGTCAAATAAGGAACTAGTCCATGCTCTGTCTTGCAAAAACATACTCAGTGGATGGCTTGTTTGTCTCTGCCAAAGCACAGTAATGATAAGGCAACATTAATCACAGTGTTATTGTATGTGCTCTGTTTATTTCTTCCAGAAAGTTTTCCTAAGCCACAGAATCACAATGAGACGACGTGCTGGAGTTGGTGCTATTCAAAGACAGAAAATACAACAAGATAAATTTAAGGAGAAGGGAAGTGAAATTCAGGAAAACCAGTTGGAACAGGTGAGTGAGGGAGATAAGAAAT
Source organism: Penaeus vannamei (assembly GCF_003789085.1). Taxonomy (NCBI): domain Eukaryota; kingdom Metazoa; phylum Arthropoda; class Malacostraca; order Decapoda; family Penaeidae; genus Penaeus; species Penaeus vannamei. Next base: position 1,244,643 of record NW_020869040.1, on the reverse strand, counting down.
GTATAGAGGTAAAGAAAAAGACCTGTTTTATGAAATATATATCTCATTTACCATTTGTGATACTGATTATTACTTAAGCTAACTTTGAAACAACCTTTTCTAACACTAGATGACTCTTCAAATGGAGAAGTTCCGTGAAAATTTGGAAGATTTTGCAGCCAAACACAAGAATGAGATCAAGAAGAACCCACAGTTTAGGAAACAGTTCCAGGAGATGTGTGCCTCGATTGGTGTCGATCCTTTGGCATCTGGGAAGGGTGAGTACATTACTTAGTTGTCATAATTACTGCTTTTCTTGTACTCCTTTATTTTTGTTTTTGGCATCGCTCTCATTGTTATTACCATGATTTTTATTCCACTGTGTAAATGGGATATTTGATTTTAGGGTTCATCAAAGGCGACAAAATTTCATATAATTTCAGGGCCTTCTTTTTTTCTTTTCTTTCTTTCTTTTTTTTATGTGTGTTTTTTCCTTTTATTCTTGTTTTTAAGATGAAGAGCTAATTCATGATTGAATAACCTATTTATTGTTTATTTTGTACATTTTGGTCATTTCATACATAGGATAGTCGTAATATTTTTTCTTTTAAGGCAAAGACATTAACAAATTATCATTTGATTTTCCATGTTCGCAATCGTTCAGCGGGCTAAAAGGCACATGTCCTGATCTGTTGTTAGTAAATTTGGGCGTCTTTGGTGCTGCAAGTCATTAAGACATCCACAATTCTTAGCTGTCATTTGACGTCTGCTCACCTTATTGCTATTATCAGCATTTTGAATAATATTTTTCATGAAAAAGATAGAATATTAAACTTCTTTGTTTTGTTTACTTTTTTATTGATTTTATTTGAAGTAAGAGAAAAGAGAGTTTAATAGGAGAAATGAGATTATTATTTTTTGATGTGGAAAGTTCATTTATGAAGCAATTTTCATGTCTTGGAAAAGGTTGGAAAAGATGTCTCAACATCAGTCCACACTGGTAGAAACTGATTTAACCCAACTCCAGTGGGGATGGCATGTATGTACGTACCATAAGCACTATGAGCAGAGTTTATTAATTGCATTTACACATAGATGGCTCCAGAAGTGATTAGTCACCAGAAGTAAATTACTAATCCTACCTATCACTTGTTCACCCTTTTCCTTTATTTTTTTTAGAAATATTTTGTTTTATTTTGTATTGCTATTAGTACAGCCAGTAACGCTAACAATAAAAACAGCAACAATATCACTATCATAGATTTTTTTTTTTAATCTGCAAAACTCAAGAAATGAGGAATTCAGGCTGGGGAACATAGATCCTGATATTTGAGCACTTGCCAAGCCATCTATTTGTAAATACATTTACAAAACAGTATTACACTGAACGTTGTATGATCGTACCAGCATTGGGTTAAGAAGTTTAGAGGATCTGAATGACTGAAGGGAAGGAGAAGGAAAAGTAGAAAGGAAGGAAAAGAAGAAGGAAAAGGAAAAGGAAAAGCAGGAGAAGGAAGAGAAGGAGAAAGGAAAAGAAGAAGAAGAAGGAAAAGAAGAAAAAGAGGGAAAAGAAGCAGAAGGAAAAGAAGACGAAGAAGGAAAAGAAAGAAGTAGAAGAAAAAGATGATGATGAAAGGAGGAGGAGAAGATGATGGTGATGATGAAAGGAGGAGGAGAAGACGATGATGATGATGAAAGGAGGAGGAGATGATGATGATGAAGGGAGGAGGAGAAGAAAAGGTTTTACTCTCTCTCTGACTTTTTCTTCTCTTTTCTCATATGAAATTGTTATTTATAAAGTGCATTCTTGGTATCCTCCTTGAAAATGATTTTCAGATGGAACTTTGTGGGGTAATTTTTTGTTATGATTTGCCATCTTTTCATTGGGCAGTTGTACTTAAAGAGGGAAAAATGTTTTGA
>NW_020869040.1:1230244-1237744 GCF_003789085.1 Penaeus vannamei | reverse complement strand
TACCTTGGGATTTAGAGAGAACAGCTCCGTGCGGCATGATCCAGGAGCAGAACGTTATCGGCTGGTTCACCTGGCACTTGAGCACCTTCGGTTCGCCCACGGGAGTGTTCTGAATCTGGTCCTCGTCGGTGCCCTCAAACTCCACGGGCTCAGACTGAAACCAAAAGAATATTGAGTTACCGAGCTTCATTGGCGCCAGAGAAAACTTGGATTTATCTTATCTAGATCAACAAAATTAAATATGAAGGGAGTGGATTTCTTACAGTACTTGAAATAACATCGTGAAGTATACCTTCTCATGCTCCCGTCGGCCATGCCTCGGCGAGATGGGCTCCGTGACGGGGGGGGACCAAGTGGCACTTTCCGCCTCTGCAATGCCACACAAATGCCATTAGAAACTCTGCATAACACTTTTGCACGTGTTTTGATGGAAATTTGAATTAATATAGTCAAGAGTAAAAATTAGAAACCTTAAATGTAAACCGAAATTAATTTCTATATTTTAAGAACATAAACCCGAAGGAGGTGAATGCAGTTCCCTACCTGTGATAACTCTAAGCGTCGCTGGCTTGCTCATGAGGAACTTCGACGAATGGAACTTGAGAGCCTGGCACAGCCACTGACCCTCTTGAACTTTACGCACCTGAAACCATTCAAAAAAGTATTGGTCAGTATCAGTGCAATTAGTACTCGAAAAACATTCGCAAATATTGAATTGACTCGCTGCGATCATCCCAAAGTGTGTGTTTCGGCCGCTAAGCCAGCTATACGTTCAGGGAGGGGGCTTACCTGCTTTATTTTGATGGAGCAGTCCCTCTGGTGCGCCGGGCTGAAGTCCTTGACTAGCACCGGCGTGATGCGCTCATCGAAGAAGTGGAGGCCGAGCTCCAGGTAGTACCAGCGGCACACGTGGGCTTGCTCGGACGTCTGGGGAGGAGAGCGGGGAGGTGTGAGTGCTTTGGAGGGGAAGTAGTTGCTGATATTATTATTATTTATTATTTATTTTAAATTGTTATTGTTGTTGTTGCTGTTGTTACCATTATTATTATTATTATTATTATTATTATTATTATTGCTACTACTGTTACCATAAGTATTATTATTACAATTATCATCACCATCATCATTATTATTACAGTTACTGTTATTGTCTATCTATATATCCATCCATCAATCGGCACAAGCCAGCTCCAACGTCCTCAAGGCTGCAACTTACCATGCACTTGAGGACGACGCGCTCCCCCTCCGGCACCGTGACGTTGGAGGGCTGGACGATGAACTCGGACGGGGGCGAGGGGCCGCCGTGACGAAGGGCGTCTCCGCTCCAGGGATGCCACGTCGCTAGGCACGCTGGGGAGGCAGGGAGAGGGGGAGGTTGGATTAGAAGGAGAAATGGGGTGGGGGGATCGGGTTTGTTGTGACACGTTGTTTTTGATTGTTTAAAAAATGTTGAAAGGTTCATTTGATTGTGAAGAGCTTATGGAAAATGTTTATTTAATTATGATTTAATAAAATACGAAGGTGATTTGTTTATGAAAAATTGATTGAAGACGAGAGGGAGAGAGAGAGGGAATGAGAATGAGAGAATGACAGTAAGCTTGTTATTTCCTGTGAACGTCCTCATTTTTTTCCGTTTCGAAATATTGGATCACCGTTTGGCATTTTTATTTTGTTCAGGAAATAATCCATCCGGAAGTTGTAGGATTCCTCTGATTGGATGAATTAATCTTGCGTTTTATTGCATCTGCATGAACACGATTGCGCTTGCTGGTGGCGATGCATGACGTCATACGCGGATGTCGCATCCCCCCCCCCCTCTTACAACAGGTAGTGCGGTTGCTGGAAAAAAGCGGTATTTATGTGATTTTTTTTCTTCTTCTTTATTCCCGTCTTGTAACCGCGCGTTAAAATGGAAGGACATTTGTTCGGTGCGCATGGACTAGAAATAGACGAAGGAGTATAATTTCTGTCTGTCTATTTCGGTCTCTCTGTGTATCTATTCCATTTGCCAGTTTGTCTGTTCAACTGTCTGTCTATTCATTCGAGTGGGTGTATGCGTGTGCGTGCGTGTATGTTTGCCTTTTATTTATTTGTTTACATTTATTTATTTGTGTTCATCTAGTTATGTGTGTGTGTGTGTGTGTGTGTGTGAGAGAGAGAGAGAGAGAGAGAGAGAGAGAGAGAGAGAGAGAGAGAGAGAGAGAGAGAGAGAGAGAGAGAGAGAGAGAGAGAGAGAGAGAGAGAGAGAGAGAGACAGGGATGGATGCACATGCTGTATATGTTCGTGTATATACATTCTCCATCTAAACACATTATTATTCTTCATTGTTTTAAGACTTCGAGTTCTTCCTGTCGACATGTACTTACCCGATGAATCATAGTCTTATATAAAAACAATGGACACGCACCTTGACTTCAAATTATTATTATTTTTTCTTTTCTTTTTTTACTTGTTCTTTAAAGACAGGGAGCTTAAATGTATTTGTTCAAACCGAACGGATGGGGCCAAGGGGTAAAAGGAGTCCAGGTGAGTCCAGGTGAGTCTCAGACACGCCAGGCAGGTTGGGTGTGTTGTGAGTCACCTGGCGTATAAGGCCGCAAGGGATGAGTAATACGAAAATGTATTTCGTGGCCTCTTCCTGTTTTTTAAGTGTCTTTGGTACGTGATGTGGTTTGTGTGTGTGTGTGTGTATGCGTGTGTGTGTGTGGGTGTTTGTTTGTGTGTGTGTGTGTGATTTAGTTGGGGGTTGTGCTTGTGTGGGTGGGGTGGGTGTTTGTGTGTGTGTTGTGTTGTTTGTGTGTATGCGCGGGCGTGTTGTAGTTTAGTTGGGGGGGTTGTGCTGTGTGGGTGGATGGGTTTCTATGCGCGTGTGTCGGTTTGTGAGCGTGGGGTGGGGGGTAATTTGTATGTGTGTTTTTGTTTGTTTGTTTGTTAGGGGGGTTAATGGATTGTGATGGTGTGCGTGTGTGTGTGTGAGTGCGAATACGTGGTCTTGAGTTTACCATTACCAACGCCTTCGAATCTTCAACCTTGGTCTTTAATTGTCCGGTTGTGAGTCGTGGGCGCTTCCCAGTTGAAGGATTTTACCGGGTTTTATTTAGTCATTCCGTGTGCGCCCGTGTTGTCAAATTTAGGGCATCATTGCACCGCTCGGGAAGGTTAGTGCTGGGGAACGTTGTAGTTGCTGTTTGTCAGAATTTTGTAAGCGCTTTCAACATGTTTCTGCCTTTCTCGTTTCTCTCTCTCTCCTCTCTCTCTCTCTCTCTCTCTCTCTCTCTCTCTCTCTCTCTCTCTCTCTCTCCTCTCTCTCTCTCTCTCTCTCTCTCTTTTCCTCCCCTCCCTCCATCCCTCCCTGTCTCTCTTCCTCCCTCCATCCCTCCCTCCCTCCCTTCCTTCCTCCCTCTCTCTTTTCTCTCTTGTTTTGAGTTCATTTCCATCTGCCAGTTTTTGCAAGTCATCAACCGGAGATGAGTCCGCCGAACGTAGTTTTGGGCGAAGAAACATTGGTAATGACAAAAAAAAAATCCATTATGTGTCAGTGTATTTATTTTATTGTTGTTTTTATTTATTTGTATCTGTTTTATTATCTTTATATCGATACAGAAAAGATAAAAATGAGAAAGGAAGATCGTAATGTAGCGTTACAGAACCGAAGCTTAAAATAAGAGTCGAAGATCACCCTTAAGTTTTACAGTAGTGAATGAACCGAAGATCAGAACCGAAGATCACCCTACAGTGAACCAGAACCGAAGATCACCCTATGAACCAGAACCGAAGATCACCCTACATGAACCAACCGAAGATCATTGATCACCCTATAATGAACCAGAACCGAAGATCACCCTACAGTGAACCAGAACCGAAGATCACCCTATAATGAACCAGAACCGAAGATCACCCTACAGTGAACCAGAACCGAAGATCACCCTATAGTGAACCAGAACCGAAGATCACCCTATAGTGAACCAGAACCGAAGATCACCCTACAGTGAACCAGAACCGAAGATCACCCTATAATGAACCAGAACCGAAGATCACCCTACAGTGAACCAGAACCGAAGATCACCCAACCCGAAGATCACCCTACAGTCGAAGATCACCCTATAGTGAACCAGAACCGAAGATCAGATAAGATCACCCTACAGTGAACCGAAGATCACCGAACCAGAACCGAAGATCACCCTATAGTGAACCCGAAGATCACCTACAGTGAACCAGAACGAAGATCACCCTATAATGAACCAGAACCGAAGATCACCCTACAGTGAACCAGAACCGAAGATCACCCTATAATGAACCAGAACCGAAGATCACCCTACAGTGAACCAGAACCGAAGATCACCCTATAATGAACCAGAACCGAAGATCACCCTATAGTGAACCAGAACCGAAGATCACCCTACAGTGAACCAGAACCGAAGATCACCCTACAGTGAACCAGAACCGGGGATCGTCATGCAGCCACACCGAACCGAATACAACAGGGTGCCACAGAACCGAGAGGCCGAACAGAGCCGCGATGCACCCCGGGCTGGAGTGGAAGGCGGAGGCGCAGAGCATCTTGTGTGACCTTCGCCGCCCCGCCTGTCACATGCCTCGTTGTCATGGCTCCGACACGGGACGCCTCTGCGGCATACTGAAGGTCAGCCTCAAATGAAGCAAGGAGAGAAGGAGGTGGACGCTGCAACTGCGCCCTGAAGCCAAATGGAGGGGGAGCCGTGGGCGAGTGGGCGGTTTGTGGTCCTTTTTCCCGCCCATAACCGGTGCGTCCGTTGTGAAATGGGGTCCTTCCGCAAGAGCGCCCTTGTTGAGGGCGCTTGGACGCTTTCAGACACGTGCTGACTGTGTGTGTGTTTGTCTTGTAAGCATTCGGACACGTGTTAGCTGTGTGTTATTAGTGTAAGCATTCGTCTTTGTGTGTCTGTGTGTGTGTGTTTCATGTATGCATGTATGTATGTATGTGTGCGCGTGCATGATCTCAATATAGCAGCGTTTCCGCATCTGACAAAAGCATTCACAGCAGACTTCAAGACTAAAACCAAGAATTCTTAAACTCTGATGTTTGATTTGATAACAAGAAAATAAAAATAAAATCAAAATAAATAATAAGAATCATAACACGTCATCCACAAAATAATCCGAGATCTGCGGAGGGTGGGGTGGGGGTGGGGGGTTGGGGGAGAGTGGTGAGCAACGGGCGTGGGCGTAGTGACGAGTGAAGGGCGGCGTGGGCGGGGTGGGCTGAAATGGTATCTGTGGCGAGACTGATTGCTGAACGGGCTTTTGTTTTCCGGCCACTCGTTGTGGGCGCCGACCGGGGGGGGGGGTCTCGGCCCGGCTCGTGTCCTCCTCTTTTCTCTTTAATTCTGTCTCTTTCATTTATCTCGGTTGTTTCTGTGTCTGTCTCTGTCTCTCTCTCTCTCTCTCTCTCTCTCTCTCTCTCTCTCTCTCTCTCTCTCTCTCTCTCTCTCTCTCTCTCTCTCTCTCTCTCTCTCTCTCTCTCCTCTCTCTCTCTCTTCTCTCTCTCTCTCTCTCTTCCCTCTTCTCTCTTTCCTCTCTCTCTATTCCTCTCTCTCTCTATTCCTCTCTCTCTCTCTTCCTCTCTCTCTCTCTTCCTCTCTCTCTCTTTCTCTCTCTCTTCTCTCTCTATCTATCTATCTATCTCTATCTATCTATCTATCTATCTATCTGTCTATCTATCTGTCTATCTATCTATCTATCTATCTATCTGTCTATCTATCTATCTGTCTATCTATCTATCTATTTATCAACCTACCTACCTACCTATAATCCTCTACCCCCCTTCAGTAGTACGCTTCATGTCGAAAAGGCCACTTCGGCGTCGGCCACGGTGTCCCCGAAGCGCTCCGGGCCCGGGGGGAGCGCGGTCGCGGCGGAGGCTGGTCCGTTTCCTGGTGAATCACGGCCGGCGTCGTCGTCTCACCGCCTGTCCTTCTCCGCAGAGGCATCCAGCAGGAGAGATGCTGTTTGGGGGCGGGGTGTTCATTTTTTCCCTTCTTCTTCTTTTTTTTTCTTTCTTCTTTTTTTCTGTTTCTTTCTTTCTTTTCTTTCTTTCTTTCTTTGTGTCTTTCTTTCTTTCTGGGGGAGTTGTGTTTTTTCTTCTTTCTTTCTCTTTCTTTCTTTCTATGTATACCGATCTGCATCTGTCTACTTATATATATATATATATATATATATATATATATATATATATATATATATATATATATATAAATCTATTTATCTATCTATATATCTACCTGTCTCCATCTTTCTGTCTATATATTTTAATCTTTCAATCACTCACCTCCCTCCTTCCCTCCCTCCCTCCTTCATTCTGTATTTGTGTGCATGTGCGGGCGTACGTGCGTGCGTTGAGGAATGTACATCCGGGCGAATTCCTGGGCGTTTTTCCGCAGATGTTTCTCGTCACGCTGTCAGCTCCGTCGCGCCGTCAGGCCCTTCAGCCGTCAGCCCCGTCAGCCAGGCCGCGCTCCGGTGTTGGCTTGCACGTGGGAATCGAAGTGGAGGAAGCCGGGCGATGCGTCAGGTGGGATCATGGCGTGGGTTTTGGGGGCTATAGGGTGTGCGTGTGTGTGTGTGTGTGTGTTTTCTGTGTGTGTGATCTTGTTGTGTGTGTGTGTTCTTGTTTGTGTGTGTGTGCGTGTGCGCGCGTGTGTGTTCCTGTGTACATTCCTGTGTTTTCTCAATCCATAGTACCGTCAGGATTGCAAAGGCATGCCAAGCACGTCTCATCACAGGTGCAGGTGCATCTCCCCTCCCCTGCCCCACCCAGACCCACCCCAGACCCACCCCACCCCGCCTCCACTTACTCTTTACCCACATAATTGGCAGATTAATTCAACATTTACTTTTCTCTCCCCCCTCTCTTCCTCCTCTCTTTCTCCCTGGAAAGTAATGTGATTTCGATCCCACCGGGAGAGAGAGAGAGAAAGAAAGAAAGAAAAGAAAGAAAGAAAGAGAAAGAGAAAGAGGAAGAGAGAAAAAAGAGATAGGAGAGAAAAGAGAGATAGGGAGAGAGAGAAGAGAGAGAGAAGAGAGAGAGAAGAGAAGAGAGAGGTCAGGTCTTTGCCATGATAACTGGTTCTGGAATTTCCTGGGCGGAAAGGGGGGCGAGTGCGGCGGAATTGTGCAATGCAAGACACGGCGACACGGGGGCGAACGAGGCGCCGGAGAGAGAGCTGGAGCTATGTATGATATGCGTCTTTCTTGTTGAGTCTCTGTCTGTCTGTCTCTTTGTCTGTGTCTTTTTTGTTGCCGTGAAGGGGCTTTTCGGACTCTTGTGTTTGTGCGCGCGTGCGTTTGTGTACAAGTGCGTGCGACAGCGTGCGTCTGCGTGTGTGTTCGCGTGTGTATATGTACGCATGCAAATGTGTCTTTATATGTATACATTGAAGCGCACGCGTTTTCTTTTTCTTTTTTCTTTCTTTTTTTTCTTTCGTGCGTACGTCCGCGTGTGCAAGAAATCCGCGGCAAAG
>NW_020869040.1:1222744-1225244 GCF_003789085.1 Penaeus vannamei | reverse complement strand
GTTTGCCGAGATGAAAGAGGAAGGAAGGAGCTGTGACGTCACACTCCAGGGCAATTGTCGTGCGTTAAGAGCGATAGCGAATGCCGTCGCTGTGCTTCAAATGCCCATTGTTGCTACGTATTGGCGAAGTGAATTATGACTACCGCGCATGCGACAGAGTGAATAACGTGTTGTTTGGAATGTATTTCCGGCTTTAAAAAAATGTTTTGAAGATGAAATGCCAAGAGAAGTGTTTACAGATGCCGTTGCTCTTCCGTATGTTTGTTTTCATCTGTGGTTTTGTCTATATCATTTTCAGCTGGAGCGTTCATCTTCGTAACGTTTTCCTTTCATCCGCTCACGAACACGAACAGCAATTTCGTCGTTTTTTTTTCGTTAAAGAATATGAAGGAATAGAAGATTCTCTCGCGTGTTGTTCTGATCGGTCGACCCAGCTCCGTCAATATTATCCGAGATCCCTGTGTTTACTTACAGTTCCGCTGTTGATTCACCGCTAATTGAGACGTTAAATGCTCGAAGAATTATTACGAAGCCTCTGGCTGCTTGGATATTCACGTGTCTGCAAGCTTGTCCCGCCGCGCCTTCACACGAGACAGTCTGCAGTGCTTCTTTTGTCATGCAATAAGTGACCTTCGTGCATGGGCCGGCTGGAGGAAGCACAGAAGGCCCTTGTTCCTTTTGGAGTTGCATGGCTTGTCGTCGGCATTCGCTCTCGTGTTTTTATGTTCTCAGTTCTTTCGGGTGTGCTTGCTTGCTTGCTTTCTGTCTCTCTCTGTCTCTCTCTCTCTCTCTCTCTCTCTCTCTCTCTCTCTCTCCTCTCTCTCTCTCTCTCTCTCTCTCTCTCTCTCTCTCTCTCTCTCTCTCTCTCTCCTCTCTCTCTTTCTCTGTTCTTTCTCTCTTCTCTCTCTCTCTCTTTCTCTCTCTTTTCTTTTCTTTCTTTCTCTTTTCTCTTCTCTCTCTCTCTCTTTCTCTCTCTTTCTCTCTCTCTTTCTCTCTCTCTCTCTCTCTCTCTCTCTCTCTCTCCTCTCTCTCTCTCTCTCCTCTCTCCTCTCTCCTCTCTCTTCTCTCTCTCTCCTCTCTCTCTCTCTCTCTCTCCTCTCTCTCTCTCTCCTCTCTCTCTCTCTCTCTCTCTCTCTCTCTCTCTCTCTCTCTCTCTCTCTCTCTCTCTCTCTCTCTCTCTCTCTCTCCTCTCTCTCTCTTCTCTCTCTCCTCTCTCTCTCTCTCTCTCCCTCTCTCTCTCTCTCTCTTTCTTTCTTCTCTCTCCTCTCTCTCTCTCTCTCTCTCTCTCTCTCCTCTCTCTCTCTCTCTCTCTCTCTCTCTCTCTCTCTCTCTCTCTCTCTCTCTCTCTCTCTCTCTCTCTCTCTCTCTCTCTCTCTCTCTTGCTTCTCTCTCTTAAACATGGAAAATAGTTTATGTAAAGGACATACAATATAAAATGAGCCGAATATTTTTGAGAAAGAAATATAGCGCGCACAGCTTCAGAAGGATAGGGTGGAGGAGGAGCGGAGGGATAACGTCGAAGAAGGAGCGACGACGAAGGAAGGGACAGGTCGGATCGATGGGCGGGGATGGGAACGAGAAGGAGGGAAGGCCACGGAGAAACATTTTATACAGCGCCATTATCTCGTTATTTATTGAAGAGAAGTGTTATTCGCTGTTTAATTTATTGAGAGGAAGTGTTATTCGCTGTTTGATTTATTGAGAAGTGTTGTCAGCTGTTTAATTTACTGAAAAGAATTGTTATCCGCTGGAAAGCTGAAGAAAATGGACAGGGTGCCACCTGGCATTATGAAAGCATGGACAATCCCCCAGTTTATAATGGACTGCCCCGGAGGTTGCAATGACCAGGCTACGCACAGTATGTCAGTATATTATGCAATATGTACAGGGTGCATTTTTGTAGGCAAAACCAATTTCGCATCGCCCGTTCCTTACTTTGTTGCACGAAAATTGCATTCAATCGATCAAATACCAATGCAGATGATAACACTTATTGATTATGTCAGTTTTATTATATGCACTGGCCTTGTCTTTGACGTGATTGGTGATATAAAAGTTGTTTTGCGAGCACAGTGACAGAGCCCTCCAGGCATGTAAAACGAATGTTCGCCTGATAACCCTCTGCATAAATAAAAGCACCGCCAGTTTGGGTAGATGCTTTGGCTTCTTACCCTGGCTTTTTGCAGGGCAGGCACACTGTTCTGTAAATAAATTTTATGAAATCGAAATCTATCTTTCTTTCTTTCTTTCTTTTATTTATGCTTATTTCTCCATTTTTCTCATTTTCTTCTCTCTCTTCTCTCTTCCCTCCCTCCCTCTCACCCTCCCTCCTCTCACCCTCCCTCTCCCCTTCACCCTCAACCTCCCCCTCCCCCTTCCCCCTCCTCCCCCCCTTCCCCCCCCTCCCCCTCCTTCACCCCCTCCCCCTCCCCCTTCACCCCCTCCCCCTCCCTCTCCCCCGCACCTCCTTCACTCCTTCCCCCTCCCCTCCCCCCTCTTT
>NW_020869040.1:1215244-1217744 GCF_003789085.1 Penaeus vannamei | reverse complement strand
TCCCTCTCCCTCTCCCTTCTCTCTCCTCTCTCTCTCTCTCCTCTCCTCTCTCTCTCTCTCTCTCTCTCTCTCTCTCTCTCTCTCTCTCCTCTCTCCTCTTCTCTCTCCTCCCTCTCTCTCTCCCTCTCTCCCTCTCTCCCTCTTCTCTCTCTCCTGTTTGTTTGTATTCCTGCGGCCGGGTTCCCTGTCGCGGGTCGGTCTCGCTGCGGCGACGGCGCGTCCTTGGTGGTGAGCAGGAGCGGGAAGGATTCGTCGATACATTGCACGCTCAAGAATCTCACTCTCTCCCTATTTTTATCTCTGTTTGTCTGTTTATTTGCCAGTCTATCTGTCTGTGTGTCTTTCTTTCAATCTTCCTGCTTCTGTCCCTTCCTCTTTCTCTCCCTTGCTTCCTTTCTTCCTGTTTTCTCTCCCTCTCCTTCCCTCCCCCCCCCCCGTCCCTTTAATCCCTCCCTCCCTCTCTTCATCCCTTCCTCCGTTCCTCCATCCCCTCTCCCTTCCTCCTTCCCCTCTCCCTCCCTTTATGCCTTCTTCCTCCCTCCCTCCCTCCTTCACCTCTCCCTCCCTTTATCCTTCCTCCTTCTCATTATCCCTTCCTTCCTCCTTTCCTCCCTCCCTTCCTCCCTCCCTCCCTTCCTTCCTCCCCTTCATGTCATAATTACACCGCTCTCGAATTGTATTAAAGCATTTCCTCTCCTCATTCTTCCTCGTTTAGCAACGGCAGGTAACTCGCTCTCGAAAGCCTGTTGCAGAGACGGAGAATTGGAGCACCCCCCCCCTCTCTCTCTCTCTCTCTGTCTCTGTCTCTCTTCATCTTTCTCTCTCCCTCTCTCTCTCCTTCTCTCTCTCTCTCTCTCTCTCTCTCTCTCTCTCTCTCTCTCTCTCTCTCTCTCTCTCTCTCTCTCTCTCTCTCTCTCTCTTTCTCTCTTCTCTCTCTCTCTCTCTCTCTCTCTCCTCTCTCTCTCTCTCTCTCTCTCTCTCTCTCTCTCTCTTCTCTCTCTCTCTCTCTCTCTCTCTCTCTCTCTCTCTCTCTCTCCTTCGCTGTCACCTATCTGTTCGAGGAGTAGTTTATCGTCCTCCTTCGCTGGCTCCTTGTGTGTGGGCGGGTGTGGGGTTGGTATTGGCAGTGGGTGCTGGTTTGTGTTGTGTTGAGTGTGTGTCGTGTGTTGTGTTTGATTGTGTCTGCGTTTGTTTTGTTGTTAGTGTGTGTGTGTGTGTGTGGTGTGCGTGCTGTGTGTTTGCGTTGTGTTCTCATGGCGTTTGTGTATGTTTGTTTATTTGTGTGTGTGTGTCTTCGTGTTTGTGCATGTGTTTGTTTATTTGTGTATGTGTGTGTGTTTGCGTTGTGTCTTCGTGTTTGTGTCGTTTGTTTCATTTGTGTATGTTGTGTGTTTTGTGTATTTGTGTTTGTGTCTCTTCGTTTGTTGTGTGTCTGTGTGTGTTTGTGTATTTGTGTTGTGTGGTGTGCGTGTGAATGTGTAAGTGCATGCGTATGTGTGTGTGTGTGTGTGTGTGATATCTTGCGTGTCATGTCATGGTCAGATGAGCGCCCGACGGAGGAGATGAGTACATGGTCGCCCAAACCGCGGTTCCTCGCGCGTTCCGCCTCGCATGACGCCGCTCCCGAGTGCATGGCGACGGAGTGCGGTTGTACTGCCTGACCTTCGAAGTCCGTGTTGGTTATGCCCTTTTCCCTTGCATTGCGGTCTGTTTCTCGTCTGCGCGCGTGTGTGAGTGAGTGGAAGAGTGGATAAAGGAGGGAATGAGAGAGAGAGAGAATAAGAAATCGTTCGCCTTTATATTTTGAAAAAACGTTGAGGTTTGTTACGTATCTGTGTGTGTGAGCGAGTGAAAGAGCGAGTATGGGAGAGAGAGAGAGAGAGAGAGAGAGAGAGAGAGAGAGAGAGAAGAGAGAAGAGAGAGAGAGAGAGAGAGAGACAGCAGACAGACAGACAGACAGACAGACAGAGAGACAGAGAGAAAGAATAAGATAACCATTCACTAAAAAAAAAAAAAAAAAAAAAAAAAAAAAAAAAACGTCCCCCTATGATGATAGAACAGCAATACCATTAAGCCAAAATAATGCAAAGTCACGCCTATCCCGAGCGCCGCCTGTCCCTTCATACGGTAACTCACAAGCCCTCCTGTTTACCGATTTAAAGTTGGCTCGGTCTCTGGGGTTCCCCGCGCGAGGCTGGGCGACCGGGTGGCGAGGACCGGAAATTCCGAGGGGCGTCACGCGTAGGGTTAAGCTGCAGATGCGCGTGTGTGTGGTGAGCGTGTGTGTGCGTGTGTGCGGGAGAGCTTACCTGTCGCTGGGCAGGTGGACGTACAGGGTGATTGGCTCGGTCGCTCGGTCGCCCACGCACCTGTTGGGTTTGGGTCATGGGGTTGTTGTTTTTTTAATATATTTGGTTTTGTTTTCTTTTTTTTTGTATTTCCATTTTATTTCCTCTATCTGTCTCCCCCTCTTCTCTCTCTCTCTCTCTCTCTCTCTCTC
>NW_020869040.1:1202744-1205244 GCF_003789085.1 Penaeus vannamei | reverse complement strand
GGAGAGAGAGAAAGAGAGAAACGAGGGAGGAGTGAGAGGAAGGGAGAGGGTGCGGAGGAGGAGAGAGAAAGAGAGAAAACGAGGGAGGAGTGAGAGGAAGGGAGAGGGTGCGGAGGAGGAGAGAGAAAGAGAGAAAAACGAGGGAGGAGTGAGAGGAAGGAGAGGGTGCGGAGGAGGAGAGAGAAAGAGAGAAAACGAGGAGGAGTGAAGAGGAAGGGAGAGGGTGCGGAGGAGGAGAGAGAAAAGAGAGAAAACGAGGGAGGAGTGAGAGGAAGGGAGAGGGTGCGAAGGAGGAGAGAGAAAGAGAGAAAACGAGGAGGAGTGAGAGGAAGGGAGTAGGGTGCGGAGGAGGATAGAGAAAGAGAGAAAACGAGGGAGGAGTGAGAGGAAGGGAGAGGTGCGGAGGGGAGAGAGAAAGAGAGAAAACGAGGGAGGAGTGAGAGGAAGGGAGGGTGCGGAGGAGGAGAGAGAAAGAGAGAAAACGAGGGAGGAGTGAGAGGAAGGGAGAGGGTGGAGGAGGAGAGAGAAAGAGAGAAAACGGGGAGGAGTGAGAGGAAGGGAGTGGGTGCGGAGGAGGAGAGAGAAAGAGAGAAAACGAGGAGGAGTGAGAGGAAGGGAGGGGGTGTGGAGGAGGAGAGAGAAAGAGAGAAAACGATGGAGGATGAGAGGAAGGGAGAGGGTGCGGAGGAGGAGAGAGAAAGAGAGAAAACGGGGGAGGAGTGAGAGGAAGGGAGTGAGAGGAGAAGGGAGAGGGTGCGAGGAGAGAAAAGAGAGAAAGATGAGATCGAGGTAGTGAGGATTTGCGCATGTTAGAGTAACAGTAAGAACATGTGAGAATATATATGAAAAGGGAAGGGAGGCTATGGAAGAGAAAGAGAAAAAAAGGTGAGGAGAAAGGGACAAAACAGTGAGTGTGAGTGTGTGAGTGTGAGTGTGTGAGTGAGTGAGTGAGTGAGAGAGTGAAGTGAGTGAGAGAGAGAGAGAGAGAGAGAGAGAGAGAGAGAGAGAGAGAGAGAGAGAGAGAGAGAGAGAGAGAGAGAGAGAGAGAGAGAGAGAGAGAGGCAGTCAGAGGCGATATGAAGGGATACGGTTGATAGTTATTGTAGTTTTAAATATTTTTACGTTGGGAGCCTGTTAAATTCAGCAAAACTATCCGTTTTCTGAATGTTAATTGCGACTTCTAGGTAATCCGTGAGAATGTAGGTGTCCTCCACTCGTGTGATTACCTGTAAAGGCGAATCCCCATTTTCTGTGTGTGTGACGTCACTACTTCCCGATAAGACGTCACAGCTTCCCGATGTGACGTCACTACGGCATTGACGTCATCGCTTTCTCTCTGACAGTCAGTGCCGAATTGTTTTAGCCAACGACTCCCTCTTATCGCCGTCGCATTTCTTCTGCGTGGATATAGCTTTACTCTTTCATTATTCATATCTGTATCTATCCGTTCACTAGTTTCTTCGATAAATAGACGATCCAGTGTCCTACTTCTGTGAGACGAGAGATAGGCTGTAGTGCCCCAGGCGAGGTCGGTAGGGAAGTAGGCCTATCTTTTTTTCGTACAAGGACAAGTCTCTGCGGATAAGATCGCTCAAAATCCTTCAGTCTCCCATCGAGGTTCTCCATGACGTTTCCATTCTGAGGTTCATAATCGCCGTGGCATTTGAACCCTGGGCGTCACTTATGCCTCGATTAATTCACTTGTTGCAAGGTTGCGCTGTGCATGGGCGGGCCCTCGGGGGGTGGTGGGTGAGGTTGCAACTTCCGAGGATGAGGAGGACGACTTCGAGAGTGTCGTTCTGAGAGTCTGTGCTTCAAGGAGGACCGGAGGAGGAGGAGGAGGAAGAGCTAGGCAACAGGGGAAAGCGAGGTGGATGGCGGGGTGGGGGGGGGTGCTCAGGTACCGTGGCATAGGTCTGGCGGGTATGCGTTTGGCGTATGCAGTGTGTTTGTGTGCGTTTGTATGTGGTGTGTGTCACACACACACACAGGTACACACAAGCACACATACACACACAAACACACACATATATATGTATGTATACATATATAAATATATATATATATATATATATATATATATATATATGTACATATACATGTATACATATAATATATATATATATATATATATATATTATATATATATATATAATATATATATATATGATTGTGTGTGGTGTGTGTGTGTGTGTGTGGTGTGTGTGTGTGTGTGTGTGAGTGTGTGTGTACATATATATGTATACATACGAGTATATATACTATACATATATATATAATATATATTATATATATATAATATATATATTATATATTTATATATATATATATATTATTTCCTACTCTCACTGACACCATACCCTTTCTCTCTCTCTCTCTCTCTCTCTTCTCTCTCTCTCTCTCTCTCCTCTCTCTCTCTCTCTCTCTCTCTCTCTCTCTCTCTCTCTCTCTCTTCTCTCTTCACTTTCCTCTTTTTCTCTTCACTTCTCTTTTTCTCTCA
>NW_020869040.1:1170244-1200244 GCF_003789085.1 Penaeus vannamei | reverse complement strand
TTCTCTCTCTCCTCTCTCTCTCCTCTCTCTCTCTCTCTCTCTCTCTCTTTCCTCTCTATATATATTATATATATTAATATCCCTCCCTCTCTCCCTCTCCCCTCTCTCCCCCTCTCCCTCTCCTCCTCTCCCTCTCTCCCCTCTCCCTCTCTCCTCTCCCCTCTCCCCCTCTACCTCTCTCTTGGCTCTCTCTCTCCTCTCCTCTCTCTCTCCTCTCTCTCTCTCTCTCTCTCTCTCTATATATATATATATATATATATATATATATATATATATATATATATATATATCACACACACACAGCACACACACAGGCAGACAGAAGAGCTCTGATGGCTCCGCTTGCTATGTTTGATTTATCGTTTAATTTTTAAAACTGATGCACATTTTTTTTACACAGCGTTATTTGGAAAATTATTCCGTGTTTCAGTAGTTCTGTTTGGGAAACGACATCTTTCCGCCTTTTTTCTTTCAACTTCTTACTGTGTCCTCTCGTTCTTATTGTTTGTTTGTGTGTGTGCCTCTTGTGTGTGTATGTGTGTGTGTGTGTGTGTGTGTGTGTTGTGGTGTGTGTGTGTGTGTTGTGTTTGTGTGTGTGTGTGTGTTGAAAGATTTCGAGACCAGCCAACAGACGCATTCCTCTCGCGCCATAGCCATCCGCAGGTCAAGGCCATTCATTCCCCAGAAGTGCGCGCTCGTTCCCGGCGAAAGTCACCCCGAAGGCGGGGCATTCACTGCATATGTCACGGAATGCCATCGATCACCGCATCCTGCTTCGGCTCCCGGCTTCTTCCTCGAACCCGTGGGCGGCGCGCAAGGCCTCGGTGGGCGTAATTGGCTGGCTTAATAATTGCTCTACATGACTCGAATCCGATTGCACGGGAGGAGAGGGGGGGGCGGCGGAGAAACGCGGTCGGGATCCTGGTGCGGTTTTGGCGGGCTGCGGTTGGCCGTCGCCCGCAAAATGTTCGTTCGGTTTCAGATCCGAGGAAGAGCGCGGCGCATGCCTGGAGTTGTGCCGTTTCCGAGTCGGCCAAGGGGCGGGTTCGTGAATGGGTCCTTTTTTATTCAATGATAAGTAATGTGTGTATTGTGTAACGTTCCAAAGTAACAGCAGTGATTGTAGTAATAATGATGATAATAGATAAAATAAAAGTGTAAAAAAATGAAGCGATTGCGTTTTGATAATCCCTACAGTCAGAATAATGAGTTTACTATATGGACGTGTAGAAAAAAAAAATCGACAAAACCTCTTATTTCTGAAATTAACACATCATGTTGCTATTTCTATATATATTGTTTGGTTCTTCATCGCATTTTCCCTCTTATTTTTGTACATATCACTCATTTTCCACAACAGCAGAAAGACAATTCATATCGTGGCTGACTACCACGAACATCCACGAAATAGGAAAACACGCTAGCGACACGTGAAGCATATTATTTCGTCTTCTGTGGATCCGATCTCTTCTGAATGCAGCGGATCGCACGTCAGCCCTGGACGGACCAGTAGCCGCTCAGCTGTCAGTGGACGCGACGCGCCAAGAGGGCTGAGGTGTGGCGCGCTTTCCCTCCCACTTCCAGGAAGAGGTTGCAATTTCTGTTGGTCGGGACGCCGTCGATTGTTACGCCACGCGATGACTTTCCCATTCCATTCATAATTTTTTTGATGTTGTTTGTTTGATCCGCTGTGCCTTCGCTTGGCTGTTTGGTGTAGGGGGTCGGGGTGTGTGGTAACGCTGTGGCGAATGGGTTGGTTGGTTGGTTTTGCGGGGTGGGTTAGGTTAGGATAGGTTGGGTTGCGTTGGGTTAGGTTGGACTAGGTTGGGGTTAGGTTAGGTTGGGGGGTGGGTTGCGTTGGATTGGTGGGCAAGGTGGGTTAAGTTGGGGTGGCTTGCGTTGGGTTGGTGGAATGGGTAGGTTAGGCTGAGTTAGAGTGGGCTGGGATGGAGTTGGATGAACTGGATGGGTTATGGTGGGGTGGGTGGTTAGGGTGAGTCGGGTTGAACTAGGTGGGTTTGGGTGGGTTGGGGTAGGTTGGGTTGGGTTATAAGATCCTAGAGACTACAGAAGATAGATATGCAGTTAGAAATCTTTAAAAATAACACTATACGCAAAGTGACTTAATTGGAAGATGTTTCGTTTTATGTCTGCCATTTCAACAAAGTAAAGAGCATTTTGTCATGCATAGAGACTATGAAAGATAAGTATACAGTTCAAATCTTATCAGCAAAGAAAATAACAGCGAATTGAATTAATTGGAAGATGTTTCGTATTTTTTTTAGTCTGCCTTTTTTGGGGGGCGGTCTGTCACTTCACCTTTTTGTCTGCCTTTCATCATTTGTGTGTGTGTGTGTGTGTCTGTGTGTGTATGAGTGAGTGTGGCATTAATTTTTTTTTTTTCATTTAATTTTGTTGATGTCGATGTGTGCCATTTCATCAAAATTTGTTTGTCTGATATTTCATCCTTTTTTGTCATTTCATTTTTGTTGGTTGCCATTTCTTTTTTTCTGCCATTTTAACAAAGTTCTCTTTTGTCTGCAATCTCATCATTCTGCCATTTTACCAAAGCGGAGCGTTTTGTGATTCAGGCGGGAATATTAGACAGCCCAGCGAGGTCTTTGGCATCCGGCAGGTTTCCTCATCAGGAGGGAAAGGAAATGCATTCGTGATAAAAGAGTAAGGCGTGGTATAAGGAAAGGAGGAGGTGGAAAAAATACTTGATAAAGTGACAGACACAAGCACAGGCGGAGAAAGATGCTTTGGAAGAAAATACGATGAAGATGCTTTTATTGGTATTTACGATAAGGGTCAGTACGTTTTTCAAGTGGAAGGTGTTAGATGGAAGATTGATATTTGGTGTTCGAATAGATGATACTTATTACTTTCATTATTTATGAATTACCGGTAGAGAAACCCCATTTCTTTTCTTTTCTCTTCTTTTTCTTCCTCGTCTAGTTCCTCTTCTTCGTCTTCTTCTTCTTCTTCTCCTTCTTCTTCCTCTTCTTCCTCTCCGTTGTCGTCTTTGTCTTTCAAGCCAACCCCCTAAATACCTTCTCCCGTCGCAGGCTTCTGGTGCGAGATGCTGGGCGTGGGAGACTTCTACTACGAGCTCGGGGTGCAGATCGTGGAGCTGTGCGTCGCCACGAGTCATCGGAACGGCGGGGTGCTCTCCATGGACGAGGTGCTGCGGAAGCTGAACCAGAGAAGGCGGCAGGATAATCAGATTTCTGCGTGAGTTCTGCGGACTCGGGGTATAAAGTGCGTGTGGGGGTGGTGAGGAGGGAGGGGATGGAGGGGAGGGTATTGGGTTTCCGTGAGGTTCGTTTTTCTTTTCTTGTCTTTTCTTTTCCGTGTGCGCTCGTGTGTTGTTGTTTTTTGTGTGAATTATGTATTTTGTTTTGTTTGTTTGCTTGTGTTGTTAGTTGTTTAGGTGGTGTGTGATTTAGTCGTATGTCATTTTTTCATTCGTGGTATTTGATGTTATTGGACTATTTTAGCGTGGTTGTAGTGGCGTATTCAGTTTTGAATTTGTGGCATACGTTATTTTTATTGTGAATTTAAATGCAAATTTTTCACAGCCTCATATTACTTGCCAAGGATAAACAGGACGAGAGTCATTAAACGTCTTTTCCTGCAAATTATTGATATTCGGCAAAGACTATAGGAGTTTCCATTACTTGGTTTTAACATGTATTAATGCACCTGTCCTCATCAGTGATGACGTAATACGTGCTGTCAAGAAACTACGTGTCTTGGGCTCTGGCATGGAGGTGGTGGCATCAGGATCATCCCAGTTTATATACTCGATTCCCGGCGAACTTTCCATGGATCACACAACTCTTTTGCAGCAGGTATGTTTCTACAAGTGATGAGTGTATCCTAGCATTCAGAGATCGAATACACTTTTGTTTATTGCGAAAATCTGATGTTTAGGTAGGTTTATCATGTAGAGTATTATTTTTTCAGAGTAATGGAGCATATCTAGCAGTGAAATCATATTGTTAGACTTTATAATTATAGTTATGAGACCACACCATATTTTGTATGATTTTTTTAACAGTACAAATATACGAAGGCATGTGCTTCCAAAGGTGTTGTCAGACTAATTGTCCAAAGCGTAGTTAGTAAATGTCTAAATTTAACCCTCTATAACAAGAACATCGATATATTCACGGTAGTGCACTATATCTCACGGCTGTAGTGTAATAACGTGAACATACTGATGCCTTTGTTGTAGATGAGTATTTGAACTAACAAAACTTTAAATAATCTACATTTTCTGGCACTTCCTCTGAGCACACCTTTGGACATGATACCCACAAATAAACAGCTTTATTTTGTCTCGAAAGGCTGAGAAGGCAGGCCATCTGACAGTGGCCTCCACAGCCTCCAGCTTAGGATGGACCAACGAGAGGGTGGGCCGCACTCTGGACCACCTGCTCCGTGTGGGTGTTGCTTGGAGAGACGATCAGGACCGCCCAGCTTCCTATTGGTTCCCGGCCTTCTTCCAGCAGTGTGCGGTGGCAGAGTAATACTGATTTTCTTTCAGTTTACATAAGGTTTCTTTTAGTCAGTCTCAGAGAGGTTTTGACATTATATCCAACTGATTTTTTTTTTTCAATACTCTCACTGATATTATATCCAGATGATTATGATAATTTTTCCTTTTGAATACTTTTTTTTTGTGATTTAGCTGTTTCGTGTCATGAATTTTTCCAATGTTGCCTTAAAACTAGTTCCTATGGTAGAGGCTTTATGTTCCCAGCGTGTCATACCTGTACGAAGAATGCCACTCATTTCACCTCGGTTTATCTTTGCCTTGTAACAAATTTACATTCTGCATAGGAAATCACTACCAATAAAACACAGAGGAGATTAGAGATAATGCAAAATATTTTATTTGACAAACATTGTGCATTTATTTTTTCATTCAGTACTCAGGTATTTTCCTACACCTCAAGGAATTTAAAGATTTCTATTATGGATACTCTAAAAATTAGAAAACTTGAACAAGCAACAGTCCTAGCAATGTCTAATGACAATTCAGTCCACTGTAAGGTTAATCACAATTAGGATACATTATCCATATGTAATTCTTCATTGAAAATAAAATTTTATTTGTTATTTCAAAAGAAAATATGATTGTTTACTCTAAATTACAAACCCTTATCTCAGATGCTCATACTAACAACAAAAAAGAGGGCCATCTACAAAAATAAATATAATGAAAGTCCATACACAGGAAGTGACTAAAGTTTATAAAAGATATTTTCCTCATTGTGAACTATTGTCCAACAGAGGTTGTTAGAGATGCTCTTGATATTCCATTCCTTTAAAAGTTTTGATACAGATCTCTATGACTCCATGTAGTCACCAAACAATCGCCGCAACTTCCGTGGAAGGACTCTGGAAGTAGAATAAGGGTTATGAAAATGATTGTGTATATATTTTTGCTTCAATATGCTACTTTAAATACTCGATTCTTATGGATCCTGATCTTGGAAGTAACAAAAGATGTAACTTGTTTCTACTTCTACTATTAACAATAATAATATAATGATAATGATGAAAAAATCATTTGAGATATTACTTTAAAGCAACTGCTTATTGAGAACATAGGTGATAAAGGGAGTTTTTAAAAACATTCTGTACTTACTTTGAGAATACCATAAGAGGTTTCAGCTTTTCAGGCAGGAATATTTCTTCCTGGTTTCGTCTTACACCCTTAATGATTCGTGAAGCAGCATCAGCTGGTTCCAAAATCTCAAACAACCATGGGAACCTGCAGAGAAAAAGGATAGACATAGTGTTGTCGATGTGTTAAACATGGAATATTTGATATAACAAAAAAAGTGTACATCAGTAAAAATAAAAAATGTTGTACAAAATTTTAAATTACTTGATCTACAATTTTATTGCATATATTTGCATTAAGTAGATAAATGCCAGCTAAACTGAGCCTCTCTCAGCCAATACAATTTTTTTTTCTTAAAATACTTGAAATTTTCTAAAAACATGGAGATAGTAATAAAAATTATTTAAAACACAATAAAGTAGTACAGCCATGTATTCTGGACACTAGAGACTTCATTTAAGATATGACAAATACATCACTAGCAATCCACTAGCTAAATGGTCAACACAAGGACTAACTTGAGATTGGGCTTGACATCATTCACATTGGAGATGAGGAATGGGTGAACAGCTGTGACCCTCACACCACTCCTCCTCTCCATCCTCATCTCTTCAGCCAGAGCCTCTGTCATGCCTGGAAAGAAGGGGGTTCAATGCAAAATTTTAATTTTTTGACATGTTGTTCGGTGGAGATTATTTAATTTTTTCTGATACTAATAGCATAGCAGATCTGTATTTATAAAGAATAATTTAAAATCTAATAGCTTGTATCACTAAATTATTATTAATCATGAAAAGCTGTGTAGAAACAGCTTGGAAATGCAGCTCTAGATTTTCTGAAAAAAACATAAATAATACACTGGAACTCTTATGGATTGCAGAAATGAAGAAATGGAAGTGAAAATACTATATTTAAGTAACTTGGAGAGTAACTGCAACTACATCAAGTTTCTAAAACAACTTTGGTCAATATTGTTTAAAGATTAAATTTGCTTTTCTTGAATTTTTATCATAAAATTTTATCATCTTTTTACATACACCAATTTGATTATAGGTTATCATACCTTTAACTCCAAACTTGGAAGCACAATATGGCACAACATTACTCCGGCCCATAAAACCAAGAACAGAAGATATGCAGACAACATGACCACGGTTGTGCTGAACCATGTGGCCAAGAAACTCTCGAGTCACCTGAAAACAAAGAAAAATAATAGTTCATTAGAAAGACAGTTTCTATGTTGTTTAAAATCCTACATGATGTATGTCGGATTTAGTTCAGCTTTGGTGACACTAATACTAATGGATTGTTAACATGGTCCAGGTAAATGCTCTGAAAGTCCTGACTAAACCCTATGCATAATGGAAGCAGGTATGAAATTTTTAATGTACAAAAGAGAAAGAGCTAATGAAGATGATTTAGAAAACATCAAAACATATATGTCAGCTGTAAAAGCATAATTATATTTATTGCATATGTAGTAGTCATAACCCTTTAAGACGGATTCCTGTTAAGAAATAAGAAAAAAAAAACTATTGAGATTCTGAGTTTCAAAGGAGGAATTCAAACATTCCCAATATGAATGATAATTAAGGCATTATCCACATCTTCAATATGTTAGACTAACTGCTGCAATAGAATAAGGTCATTTATTAAAAAGATATGGAAGATAAAGTAATGCACCAGTCAGCTGTTTAGTACACTGTGGGGTACGGTGTGTACAATAACATGCAGGTTTTATTTCTGGTTATGGATTATCATAAAAATATCTAACAATTTTGGAAAAATAGGTTGCACAAGTGTAACAATATCTGATGTTTCGAGGGAAATCAGAATAACTGAAATCCAAGTTAGATATGTTGAAAAATAAAAATTATGTAATAGCAGCCTCTGATACACTAGAAACATAAATAAATTATGCAAAATCATTCCAATGTATGGTGGCAATAAAAATTGAATTTAAATATAAACTATAAAATGTGGTTAGATAAAATTCTTTAAAATGAAACTGAAAAAAGGTCTACATCTCCTTACTTTAATAATTTTCCATTAAATGTTAAACAATACTATGTTAAATGAACAAAATCAATAATTGGAAAGGTTAGTACCCTTGAGAAGATGGGAATATACTGTATGTCAAACGTGAGATATACTTCCCTGTTTTTGGCATGTGTAAATTTGAATATATGATATGACGTAATCAAGTAGTAATGCTATAAAGTAAATTTATATCAAAGCCCTTTAACAAACCATTCAAATCTCTCATGGTCTAGGGCACCACCACAAAGGTCGATCTAAACCTCTTATCCTTAAAGAAACAGTTTCTTGCAACTGATACAAGAGAACTTCAGAGAAAGTCTCCAGCCTGTAGCTAAATAATTGCACAAATGTATTTTGACTTTCGCAACAGCCAATGTACTTTGTCACAAGTTTAATACTCGACTTTGTATCTTCTAGTGTGTGAGGCTTTTATTTACTCTTAATAGTGTAAAGTTGTTCAGTCTCTAGATAGATGATATCCTTGACAAGTGGTGGTTTTATATGTTTATTAATATACTGCAGCATTATTTTATCATTTGGTGAAAAAACATCAAATGCATGAAGATGAATTTGATTTTCCTCACCACCAATTCTAGATCTAAATGCTTGCAAAGTAAATACCTGTAACAACATTGATATATATATATATTTTTACAACACATGATTATTATTTTCTAGTTACACAGTCCCCTTTCCCCTTCTCTCTTTTTCTCTCTCTTTCTTGCCATTCTTCTGCTAATGCACTAGTTTTTTTTATAATCTTGCTATCAAAAACAAATTGGAAAGTTAATAAAGGAAATATTTTGTATCAACAGAATATCCTTCCTTTTCCCAGTTCTCTGTACCTTATATCTCTCTTATGTCTTTTTCCTGCCTTTATACTCCCTAATGACTCTGCTACATAAGCATCTCACATTCTTTGCGATTCCATGATCTTTATCTTACCCATGAACTTATCCAGCTGTTCTAAATTTACCAAGGCTGTCCTTAAGACTCCCCTAAGAATATTCAAAGGAGAACACAGCCATGTTACACTAACATTGCCAGAAGTATTAATTCCATTCTGTTCTTAGAATCCCTACAATATGCCATACTGCTACAGAAGTTTACCCAAAGACTGCTCCTCATGTCTCCCTAAGATAGGCCACATTGCCACAGAGGCTTGCCCAAGTATAACATTTAGACTATCTAACATACATCATGAGATTTCAGAAATCTCAGTTTCTATAATATGCCACAAGCTTTCCGAAATCCATCCTTAGATTATCTAATATACACCATGAGCTTACCCAAAGACTTTCCTTGAACTATTCAAATTAGGCCACAAGCTTGCCCAAATCTATCCTTTAGACTTGCACACAGACTGTCCATACACTATAAAAAATCTGCAGTGATATTGCCCAAATCTGTCCTTAAACTATTTAGAATAAGCCATAAACTTGATCAAACACCATCCTCCAACTCCGATAAGAGGTGTACATGCCCCTACGACAGACCTGGCAAACTACGGCCCGCGGTCCACACCCGGCCCTTTGCGCGTCCCTATCCGGCCCGCGAGAGGCCGGACAGGGACTAAATATATAATTTATCAAATGTATAATTTATTAAATATATAATTTGTTAAATATATATTTTATTAAATATATATATTTATTAGATATATAATTTATTAAATACATAATTCACTAAATATGTAATTTAGTCCATTTTACAATGGAAGAAAGCTGAGCGGAATTAAGTTCAAGTTATTGTTGGTGTGGCCCTCTGACACAATTCAGGTTTCTCATGTGGCCCCTTGTAAAAATTAATTGCCCACCCCTGCCCTAGGACCTTACCCAAAGGTTCCCCAGTAGGTTCACTTCCACAAGGCGCCTGATCTCCTGTGGCGAGTGGGCAAGGAAGGGTTTGTGCTCATAGGTCCCCGCGTTGTTGAAGACAAAGGCAGGATGACCGATGTCTCGCCTCACCTGAGGAAAGATTAGGAGGTTGAGAGGCAGTGTCTCTCATGACCTGGAAGTTGCTTGAGCCTAATGGCGAGCTGGCTCTGCAGGAAATTTTTTTTGGGGGGCGGGGGCACATGTCTTGGTAATTATGAGTTACAGATATGGTATAAAAATCAATTAATTAACAAAATACATCTATTAAACACTACAAATTTTACTTGATATAATTTGTAAATGGTAGTATATACGCTTATTATCAAAGAGATTATAAAATCATAAATTTCTGCTAGATTAATTCATAGTACAACATAAAACGAAAATTTCAGGAAAAGAAATACAATGTGACGCACAGTATCCAAAATAACTGAAAACAAAGAAAATTCACAAACCAAGCAAGTGAACAAGTGATTAACAAATAACTAATAACAACAAGTACAGTAACAACCAACCCTTGTAGCTGCAGCAGCAACAGCCTTCTGGTCAGATATATCACATGTGAAGGTATAGGCCTCCCCGCCGATCTGTCTGATCATATCTGCAGTCTCCTCATTGTTGTTCTGAAAGAGCAGTGCTGTAGTTTCTGTACTGATAAATAAAACTTATAAATGTAACAATTTCCTTCTTTTGTGGTGGTGGGTCATGTTTAAGCTACTCCTATCCTATGGCCTTGTCTCATTGCCCAAAACTATGGAAACCACTTATACTAACACTAGATTTTTTTAAATCTAGATTTTTTTTTTAATCTAGATTTTTCTTTAACTACTTACTTCATCATAATCCCACAGTATCAGCTTTGCTCCCATCCGCGCCAACTGAAGGGCAAGTTCGCGACCCAAGTTCTGGCCTGATCCTGTCACCTGGAGAAAGGCAGGCATGGGTTAGGGAACCAGCAGGTGTATGAGGAGGAGAAAAAGGAAGAGTGGGAGGGGAAAAAAGATAGAGAGAGAGAGAGAGAGAGAGAGAGAGAGAGAGAGAGAGAGAGAGAGAGAGAGAGAGAGAGAGAGAGAGAGAGAGAGAGAGAGAGAGAGAGAGAGAGAGAGAGAGGGTGAAGCAGATTGGGAGATAGAGAAGAGGAGAAGCGAGGGAGAGATCGGGGGGGGGGGGAGAACAAGTGAGAAGGGAAGGGAGGGAGGGACGGAGGGACGGAGAATAAGACTGATAAGGAAAGAGGGACGAAGAGAGGAAACAGCTAGGATAAAAAACGGGGACTGGAACAGGAGAATGAAACAGATCTTGAGTTGACAAAATGAGAAACAAAAACCCAAAAATAATTGAAAGACGCCGCCCCATTACGCCTTAAAGACCAACCCCGACCGCAAGCCTTCTTGGACAGACACACCGAGCGGGCATGCGAAATAGAGCCCCCAGACCACACTCACCAGCACCAACTGCCCGTGGATCTCCTTCTCCTCCGGCGGGAAGACGATGTGGTACACGTCGATGAGTATGAGGACGACTGCCTTCACGTTGAGGACGATGAAGCCCACGACCATCGCCATTATCTCCCACGCCCCCATCTTCGAAACTGGAAGGCAATCGAGAGACGAAGAAAAATGAATATATGGATCCAAAAGGGGGAAAACAATAAGCGGGGGACGAAAAATAGGAAAATGTCGACAATAAAATGGCGTAATCGAGAGACGAAAAATATGAAAATATCGACAATAAAATGGCGTAAACGAGAGACGAAAATATGAAAATACGGACACAATTCAGGTTTTTCATGAGGCCCCTTGTAAAAATTAATTGCCCACCCCTGCCCCAGGCCCTTACCCAAAGGTTCCCCAGTAGGTTCACTTCCACAAGGCGCCTGATCTCCTGTGGTGACAAATTTCGTGAGACGAAAAAATGAAAATTATGACCTTTTTCATTATTTTCATTTTTCGAAAAAGAATAAAATATATGAAAATGCGGACCCAATAAAAAAGACAATCGAGAGACGAAGACGAACAAGAAAATAAAAAAATATGTATACCACAACAGATGACGTTTGGAAATTGTCAAGATCGCAATAGACGTGGTAAAAACCGAATTGGTATCTATTGTGGCTTTTAATGCGTCTGAAAAGGAATTCCATTTTCGGAATTGGAAGGAAATCGACAGACGAAAAAAAAATGAAAATTATGCCACAAATAGAAAACATGTTTCAATTACGTCAAGATTTCAGACGTGGTAAAAAAAAACTAAATAAGACTGTTACAAAAAAAAAGGACGAGGAAGTCGACATCGATGCCTCCCGTATACTATCATCTCCTTTCTACGGTGTTCAAAATGTGTGTAAACTCTACGTGCTTGTGCTCAAAAACCCAAGTGCCGAATGAGGAAAAAATACCACTACGCCCTCTCTGAAGCACCTGCCCACCGCCCACGCCCTCGGCTCAACGTGAACGATAATCGCTAGACGAAATTCCTTCGGCCGACGCAGCTGCAACAGAAACTACAAATGCGAACGTGACGCCACCAAAGAGCGGTTAGATAATGGCGCCTTTGACTCGATTTGTTATGCACGTTTAGACACGGTCAATTGGATGTAAACGTGTCGAGGCTTAATGTCTAATGGTTGGAGATGACAGAAAAAAACACTTGAATATCTATAGTGATTTTCAACGAGATATTAATACGATAACAGGTTAAGGGTTTATAAGGTAACGTATTTTAATGGAAAGCCTAATGGATCCATATATAAAGTGGCTCTAATTTCCCCCTTAATAACTAATGGCTTTTGCATAGGACCGATAAAACAGTACAAGAATATGAATCTCCTTTAGATAACTGCAAACTAAGCCAACGAATTCAAACAATTATGCTCACGACCGTTTCAACCTACGCCATGTACATAAATACGAAAACGAAACCCGAACATTGCTAAATTCAAAACAAATCTCTCACACGAACCCACTCATTACGAATACTGTGAGAAACTCGTTAACATGTTCTTAAATACGAACTCGAAGCATATCGCAATTAAATCAGAGGTTGCATTCATCTCGTAATTTTCGAACATTTACCTGTATTGTATTTCACTGCGTTTCTTCCTGTAAGACGAGAGTCAGCTGTGAAGTCTCTTCTTAGCAAGTTTAACATGCTGGTTTTCACAATGTGAACATAATCCGTTAAGAAAAGATTTTTTCATTATTATCATTGGTAGACTCTATTATTACTATTACCACGTGCTGTTCTTTTTTCAAAAGAATCTGATATGTCATCTGCATTAGCATTATCAGTTCTTTTTATTAATATTATCACCATCATGAACGCGGTTATTAAGATTAACATTATTATAACCGTTCTTCTAATAAAATGCTAATAGATGTTATTTTCATTTCGTCCCCGTTTGAAAATATTTTCTAACATTTCTTCTTCGCAAAGTCATCAGATCAACGCCAAAGGACGAAAGGTACGTCCTGAGAGCGTCTTCTTCGGAAACCCCCGTGGCGACGCTTCGGAACACGATTTCGACCCCAATTCATACCTGACACTCGGTAGAACCTGTTTAGTTGAGGGGCGGAGGGAGGGTGGTGGTGGGGGGGGGACGAAGGCTGAGGGGAGGGGTATTACGGGTAGTGGTGGAGGGGGGGAGGTAAAATGGGGGTGAGGGATGGGGGGACATTGCGCTTTGGAGGGCGGAGGGTAGAAGTGGACATGGGGGGGGGGAGGGGTTGGGTATATAGTGGGATGAGGGCAGGGGAGGGGTATGAAGGGGGCGGGGGCGGGGTATGACGGGAGGGGGAAAGCCTTGAGGGTTTTAACTACCGTGAGACGTGCCGCCAGACCCCAAGACATCATGTGGCACAGTTTGTCCAGTCACTCGAGTGTCACTTTACAGTGCGCTTGTGACAGCGAGAGTCATTTTATATTCCATTAACAAGAGGGTTTTACCCGATTTTACTGTTTCCGCATCACAGAAAATCCAACATACATGTAAAAAGCCATAATAACTTGTACTTTAACATGGAACACTAAAGAAACACATACACACTTCTTGCCCCACGCCCCTCACGCAGACGCACGCTCACATACAATAAGGGAATACCTATTTCTTCTCGCAACATCTGATAATTTAATCAAATATCAACTGACATCAAGAGCAACTTCGTCGAGGAAAAAATACATTAAAATACGTATTTCAAAGAGAACTATATTGACCTAATTTGATAACAAGAGATTAAAAAAATATAATAAACCGAGTAACCTGTTTGAAAAAATTAAAAGAAAACAATAAACCGAATAAAACAAATATACCGAGTGAAAAAATATAAATAATGAACCAATCAATAAGTTCAAGAATAACACAACCAAACAAAACAAAAAAAAAAACGATTAACCACATCAACGATAACAGAATAAATCAACCAAAAAGCCATCAGTTGATAGCCTCAAAACACAACACAACCAAACCAAACAAAAACCGATTAACCACACCAACGACAACAGAATAAATCAACCGTAAACCGACAGCCTCTCCCAGCCAACCGCAAACACTCTCCCGCGCCGGACAGGTTAATCATCACCCCCCCCCCCCTCGACGCCATTACATTTCCTCCCGACTTCCATTTCCTTCCCGCCCGCCCGATGGAAATTCGTGGAGATGGAATGGCGTTTTCTGATGGTTTATTTACGGTGTGGTTTAGGCCTATCTACATGCTTATCCTTTCATACGAATTTTGGTTCATCTACGTGGCGATACATTCAAATGAGAGCGTAATGTATTTTGATAATTTTTTATCAAATTTTATGTAAACAAAATATTAGCAATACTGAAATATGCACATGTACTTAAATCCAATTATACAAACATATAAATAAATGAATATGAATATGAATATCTATACACATACCCATTATATCCATTTGTATGTGGGTGCGTGCGTCAGTGTGTCTGTGTGTGTGTTTGTTGTGTGTGCGCGCGCGCGCGCATACTTATGTGGTGTCTGTATACACACACACACACACACACACACACACACACACACACACACACACACACAACACACACACACACATATATATAATATATATATATATATATATATATATGTATGTATGTATGTATATATAATATATTTTATGTATGTAAACATATAGCATAAACTTAAACATTTGTTTTGGACGCACGAAAATAAAACCCATGTCCTCGCGCCCATCCACCAATCGCTTCTCTCGATGAGATACAATCCGCGACCAAAACCTGCCCGGCCAGCACATCCTCCTCCTTCGACAAGCACACACGTCCTTTTCCCTCAAAATCCCGCTCCTCAGAAACCCATCACTTCCTCCTCAAACCGAAGATCCTCATACTTTCTGTGTCATCCTGGTCGTCCTTGAGTTTGTCTCTGGCTTCGTCTTCGGCGTCCTCGAGTCTCGTGGTTCCCTCCAGCGAGCCTTCGGGGACAGTCTTCGGCGGGAAGGCGAGGTTCTCGAGGCGGTTGTGGAGGAGCACGTCCGCGTGGCCGTTCATCATGGTGGCCAGACACACACTGAGGGCTCGCTTTGCTTGGCTTGCCTATTTCACGGGTCGGCTTCCTTTTTCCCTCTGTCCTTTCCTTTCTTGCTTTGTTTCTGATCCCTTCGTCCCTCCCTCCCTTCCTCCCTCCCCTTCTCCTTCCTCCCTTCCTTCCTCCCTCCCCCTTCCTCCCTCTCCCTCCTCCCTCCCTCCCTCCCTTCACTTCGCCCCTTCCTCCCTTCCTCCCTCCCTTCGCCCCTCCTCCCTCCCTTTGCCCTTCCTCCCTCCCTCCCTCATCCCTCACTCCCTTCCTCCTTCCCTCTCTGCTTCTCCCCCTCCCCTCTTTCTAATCCCCCCTCTCTTCTCCTCCCCCTTCTCCTCCTCTCTCCTTCAGTTCTGTCCCCACACAGCACTTCTTGGTCCTCCGTTTCTCTCTTCCTTTTCCCGTCCCTTTTATTAATCTCTCTTGATTCTTTCTTTACTCAATTTCTTTATTCAGTTCCCACTTACTCTTGCCCTCGTGCCCCTTCTTGAGTTAATTTCTTCTTCCTTCATTTCTTTCTTTCTTATTTCCTCCTGTCTCTACTTTTCTTTCCTGCCTTCACGCAAATTTCTGACTTAATTTCCCTTTACTTTTTTTCACGCCTTAGTTTTTTTCCCTTCCCTCATTACTTCTTTTCCATCGGTCTCTTCTCTCCCCTCTTTTTGTTACTCCCTCCTCTTCCCCCTCCTTTCATACCCCCTTTTACCAACACCTTTCCTATTTTCTCAACATTCCTTCAATACTTACTTCCCTCCCTTCCCATCCTTCTCTTTCCCTCTTCCTTCTCACCCCCACCTCATTCCGTCCTTCCTTCCCTGCTGCCTCCTCACCTTCCTTCATTCCTCCTCCCCTTGCCTCTTGCCTCCTCCTTCCCTCCTTTCCCCCCTTTCATGACTTTCCTTTACTTCCTATTTCTCCCTCGCTGCTTGCCTCCTGAAACTCTGACTTGTGACTTTACTTGCCTCCGACAGACTTAAAGGCCAAGTTCACGTACTTTTAACCCACATTTTGAGCCTTCCAGGAGCGGGGGCGTTGAGCTCGTCACTGGGTTGTATAAGGTGTCATGTTCGTAAGTTGAGTCATGGTTATGGTAAGTTTATTTATTCATATATATATATATATATATATATATATATATATATATATATATATATATCACTTTCGCTTTTTTATTTATTTTCTCTCTTATCCACTCTTTCGCCTCTTCCCTTTTCTCTCTCTTCCCTCCTGGGATTACTTTTTTTTCGACATTTTGCCCTACTTGCCTTTCTCTATTATTTCAGCTCCCTATTTTTATTCTCATTCTAAATCTTCCTCTAAGCGACTCTTCCTCTTCCTCTCCCCCTACATCCCTTTTCTCCTCATCAATAATTTCTTAAATTAAGGTAATATAGATAAATATGCGGAGTTTACACACTTCCCGCACTCTTTCATTTTGACTCTAAATCTACTCTCTTACTCTAGGTACCTCTAGTTCTACTTCTACTTCTTCCTCTCCCTCTACCCCTCTCCTCTTCAATAGTTTCACAGATTAAGGACATGTGGGTATATGTTACATTCATCTACCTCTTTCTTCCTCTACCTTTACCTCTTCCTCCCTCTACCTCTCCCTTGCCTCTATCTCTTCCCTCTATCTCTCCCTTTCCCTCTATCCCTCCCTTTCCCTTTATCCCTCCCTTTCCCTCTATCCCTCCCTTTCCCTCTATCTCTCCCTTTCCCTCTATCTCTCCCCCTCTCCCTATCTCTCCCTCTATCCCTCTCCTCTTAAACAGTTTCGCAAATTAAAGAAATATGGACATCTAAGCGGAGCTCACATATCCCGAGAACCCAGCTGATAATAACCTTAACCATAAACAGTTTCATAAATTAAGGAAATATAGTTATTTATGCGGAGTTCACATTCGAGATCACGAGAACCCGGCTGCTGACAATATCAACCTTGACAGTCGAGTCACGTAACGCTAACTTAGCAAGCACGATCGACTTGAGAAAGCTAAATACGTGAAAATGAGAGAGAAAAAGGGGGGGGACAGAACGAGAAAAAAAGATAAATAACTGAAAAAAAGGAGAGGGAAAAAGAAAAAAAAAAAATTAACACGTGATTGCGACATCACCGCGGGTTTAACATATTTATTTCGTATCGCAGAGCTATTAGGAGAATGATTTTGAATTTACACTGATTCTGCACTTTCACGTCCTCTTTCTAGGGTTGATGGCGAGCCGAGAAAGGAAGAAGGAGAAGGAGAGGGAGAGGGAGGGGGAGAAGGAAAGGGAAGAAAGTGAGGAGAGAGGAGAGGAAAAAGTGGAAGAGAGAGGGAGATAGAGATAGAGATAAAGAGAGAGAGAGAGGGAGAAGAAAGAGATACACACACACACATGCAGAAAAACAGAGACACAGATCGAGACAAAGAAAGAGAAAGAGACAAAGCGAGACAGAGGCAACGACACACACGAAAAGCAAACACAAACCACAAGCAAAGACACACCAAGAAAAAGCAAAACATTTATCCCGCGCAGGAGGCATTCACGGCGATAAAGACCGCCACGCGAGTATCACACTAGCTCCCCCCTCACGCCCCCCCCCCTCTCACCCCCACCCACCCTCCCCTCACCCACCCCCCTCCACCCCCCCCCCTCACCCTCTCACCCCCACCCACCCTCACCCTCCCTCTCACCCCACCACCTCCCTTCCCCCCCGGCCGTGTCACTTTCCCGCATCCGAACACCGAGGAGGACACAGAACCGGACGCAGTGGCAGGCGCTTTTCCTCCGTTGCACATTTGTAGCAGCACGTGGCAGTCTTATTGTCTTTCTTCCGTTCCTTTTTTTCTTCTTTTTCTCCCTCTCTTGTTTCTTGTTCCTTTTTTGTCCTTCTTTTTGTCCCTCTTTGCTTCCTTTCGTTCCTTTTTCTTCTTTTTTTCCTCCCTCTTTGCTTTCTTGTTCCTTTTTCTTCTTTTTGCCCTCTTTGTTCCTTTGTTCCTTTTCTTTTTTTCCTCCTTGCTTTCTTCTTTCCCTTTGTTCTTCTTCTGTTCTTCTTCTTCTTTTTCTGTCTCTCTTTTTCCTGTTCCCTTTATTATTATTATTATTATTATTATTATTATTATTATTATTATTATTATTATTATTATTATTATTATTATTATTATTATTATTATTTCTTCGCTGTTTTTTCTGTTCCCTTTCTCTTTTGTTTCTTTTCCATCTGTTCATTTTTCTTACCATTATTACTATCATTTCTTCCTCTTTGCTTTCTTCTGTTCATTTACTTCTTTTTCTTATTTTTTCGTTTCCTTTTTTCTTCTATTCCTCTTTTCTTTTTCTTTTTCTTTTTCCTTTTTTTTTTTTTTGCTTTTGGTACAAAAAATGTTGGGATTTGCGGTTAAGATGAATGACTGAGGCGACCAAGAGCCTATCCGACTCCGCAAAAGTGAAATTAATGAATAAATGAATACCTACATGATGAATACAGATGAGTACAATGTATACGTACATGTACACATACGTACAAAAACGCAGACCGACACAGACAAAGTTAAACACACTCACGCACACACACGCAAGCGCATACATACACATATTGTGATCAACATTGAAAAAAAAAGAGATTGCTCGTGTAATTCGAAGTTCGATGTAAGGAATTTAAATCCTTGAAGAGAAGATTTGTGGAATGAAGGATGATGTAAAAGGAGAGGGAGAGATGAAGAGAAAGAGAGAGAGAGTGAGATAGAAAGAGAGAGAGAGAGAGAGAGAGAGAGAGAGAGAGAGAGAGAGAGAGAGAGAGAGAGAGAGAGAGAGAGAGAGAGAGAGAGAGAGAGAGAGAGAGAGAGAGAGTATCACGATAAATATCGCAGATCATGAGAATAAAGGAAGACGACAAAAATTTGCAAGAAATCAAAAATATGAAGATAAGGTTGAAAAACAAAGACATTTGAGCCACAAAACAAGGGGGAAGAAAAACTCGTTTAAGGGGCAAGGGAGAGGAGGAGGGAGGGAGGGAGGAGAGAGAGAGAAGGAAGGGAGGGAGGAGGAAGGAGAGGGGAGTGGGAGAGGGAGAGGAGTGGGAGAGAGGGAGGGAAGGAGAGGGAGGGAGAGAGGGAGGGAAGGAAGAGAGAAGGAGAGGGAGTGGGAGAGGGGGAGGGAAGGAGAGAGGGAGGAGGGAGGGAGGGAGAGAGAGAGAGAGAGAGAGAGAGGGGGAGGAAGGAAGGAGAGGGAGGGAGGGAGGAGGAGGAGGGAGGGAGGGAGGGAGGGAGGGGAGAGGAGAGAGAGGAAGGAAGGAGAGGGAGGGAGGGAAGGAGAGGAGAAGAGGAGTGGGAGAGGGAGAGGGTGAGAGAGGGAAGAGGGGTGGGAGAAGGGAGGAGGAGAGGGAGTGGGGAGAAGAGGGAGGAAGGAGAGAGAAGGAGAGGGAGTGGGAGAGGGGAGGAAGAGAGAGAGGGGAGGAGGAGGGAAGGAGAGAGAGAGGGAGGGAAGGAGAGAGAGAGGAAGGGAGAGAGAGGAAGGAGAGAGAGAGGAAGGAAGGAAGAAGGAGAGAGAGAGAAGAGAGGAAGAGAGAGAGAGAGAGAGAGAGAGAGAGAGGAGAGAGAGAGAGAGAGAGAGAGAAGAGAGAGAGAGAGAGGAGGAGAAGAGAGAGAAGGAGAGGAGGGAGGGAGGGAGGGAGGAGGAGGAGGGAAAGGAAGGAGAGAAGAGGAGAGGAGGAGGAGGAAGGAGAAGAAGGGGAGGGAGGAAGGAGGAAGAGAGAGAAGAAGGAAGGGAGAGGGAAGGAGAAAGAGAGGAAGGAAGGGAGGAGGAAGGAGGAGAGAAGGAGGAGGAAGGAGAAGAGAGGAAGGAGAGGAGGAGAGAGAGTGGAAGGAGGAGGGAGGAAGAGAAGAAGGAGGGAGAGAGGCAGGAGGGAGGAGAGAGAGGAAGGAGAGAGAGGAGAGGGGAGGGAGGGAGAGGAGGGAAGGAGGGAGGAGGAAGGAGGAGAGAGAGGGAGGAAGGGAGGGAGGGAAGGAGAAAGGAGAGGAGAGGGGAGAGGGAGGGAGGGGAGAGGAGGAGGGAGGGAGGAGAGAGAAGGAGGAGGGGAAGGGAGGGAGAGCGAGTGGAGAGGAGTGGGAGAGAGGAGAAGGAGAGACGAGAGATCGAGAGGGAGAGGAGGGAGAGGAAGGAGGAGGGAGGGGAGGAGGGAGGGAAGGAGAGAGAGGGGAGGGGGAGGGAAGGAGAGAGAGAGAAGGAGGAAGGAAGGAGAGGAAGGGAGAGGGAAGGAGGGAAGGAGAGGAGGGAGAGAGAGGAAGGAGGAAGGAGAGAGAGAGAGGAGAGAAGAGAGAGAGGAGAGAGAGAGAGAAGAGAGGAGAGAGAGAGAGAGAGAGGAGAGGAGGGAGGAGAGGAGAGAGAGAGAGGAGGGAGGAGGGAGGGAGGGATAGGGAGGGAGGGGAAGGAAAGAGGGAGAGGGAGGGAGGAGAAGGAGAGAGGAGGGAGGGAAGGAGGGAAAGGAGAGATGATAGGAAGGAAGGGAGGGAGGGAAGGAGAAAGGAGGGAAGGAAGGAGGAGGGAAGGAGAAAGAGAGGGGAGGAAGGAGAGAGAGTGGGAAGGAGGGAGGGAAGGAGAGAGAGTGGGAAGGAGGAGGGAAGGAGAGAGAGGAGGGAAGGAGGAGAGGAGGGAAGGAGAGAGAGGGAGGGGAGAGGAGAGGGAGGAAGAGGGAGAGGGAGAAGGAGGAGAGGGAGGGAAGGAGGAGAGGGAGGGAAGGGAGGGAGGAAGGAGAAGAGAGAGAGAGGAGGAGGAGGGAGGGAGGAAGGAGAGAGGAGGAAGGGAAGGAGGAGGAAGGAGAGAGAGTGGGAAGGAGGGAGGGTAGGAGAGAGAGAGGAGGGGGAGGAAGAGGAGAGGGAGAGGAAGGCGAGAGGGAAAAGAAGAAGAGGGCGAAAGACTGTGAGATAGAGACACAGAGTGGAAAAAAAAAAACATTTAAAAAAATTAACAGCTAAAACACGAAGCGCATTTATGCCAAAAAACAACAAACAAGACAGAGTAGGAAGACCCAGGAAGAAAATAAGACAATAATCACAGGTTTTGTAATTAGTTTACATGTAGATGAAATTTTCACCCAGAGAAGCCTTTGAAATAAAATAAAAAGGTTATTAGGAAAGGAAAAAAACACAAAGATCAGGGAAATTGAGGATCTAAAACGAAAAGGAAAGAAAGAAAGAAAAATAAAAGATAAAAGAAAAAAGAACTAATGAAAACGAAAAACAAAAAAAGAAAAAATGGAAAAAAAGAAAAACAAAGGAAAGAAAGACAAAAAAAGAAAAAGAAAAACAAGAAAAGAAAAAGAATCAAATACATAAACTAAAAGAAAAGTTAAAATAAAAGCAAAAACATTATACAGCGCCGGAACTGAACATCGGAGACAAACGTTTCGGTCCCGCTTGCTCATTGGCCAGAAAATCGAGTGAGGACACGCCCACCGCAGCGGCAGAAGGGTTGAAGATTCTGCTTAATAAGAAATTTGGGAAGAGACAATAGTGTGCTGCGCGAGATTAGCAATGTAACAATCAGTGATAGAGAACCTCAAAGAAATAAGGTATTTGACACTCATAGTGCTTAACACATTCAAACACATACGAAAGGAACGTACCCGGGGAACAGAATAAACAACAACAATTACTGGACAACTCTCGCAAAAACAGAATAAAGACATAGAAGCTTAAGACAAACATAAAAAAAATCTGAAGAAATACAAAATGACAGAAGCATTAAAATTCTCTACATCTTTAGGGAGATGGAGAAAAAAATAGGGAAAGGGAGAAAGAAAAAGAGATAGGGAGAGAGAGAAAGAGACAGGGAGAGAGAAAAAGAGACAGAGATAGAGACAGGAAGAGAGAGAAAGAGAAATGGCGAGGAAGAAAGAGAAAGATAGGAAGAGGGAGAAAGAGACTAGGACTTCTTTCATAATCAAACTATCAAAAGCCCATGGAAGAAAAATATATACCCGAGCCTGCTCTCCCTTCATGGCCTTGTAAACAGCATACCAAACCACACAGCACAACCAGATTGCAGACCACAAATAACCCAAAAAGACATGCAGATGGTAAAAAAAAGTAAATAAACAAATAAATAAAAAATCAGGCTAAATATGCACTCACATCGCTGAACTCCAAAATCAACAGGAAAACGATATGCAAGGCGCTAGAAGGAAAACTATTGTGGATATGTGAGAAATGACTCAGTGACATATATTGTATGTATTTATATTTTCTCACGTGTGTTTACGTATGCCTCATATTTCACTTCATCTAATATTTTGTGAGCACCATGCAACATTTGGCAACATCGACTTAGTGTTGGTCAGTTTGGCAACGTTGCAGGGTGCTCACAAGACATCAGGTTAAGTGAAATAGGAGGCATAAGTAAACATACATGAGAAAATATAAATACATACAATATATGTGTCATTCAGTCTTTTTAAACATATCCACAATTATTACCTGTTGAAATCCTACAAACAATTGATAACATTCAGAAGAAGTTCTATGACGATTGTACAGAAGTTTGTTCAAGGAAAAAATGAAGCAGAAATCTTATAAAAACATAATAAAAAATACTGTTGGAGACAAAAATAGTCAGAAAATTAAATACAACATCTGGTCATAATAAAAAGAAAGGTTTTACTATGAGATTTGAGAAAACAGTAGACTTGAAAAGAAGACATGAGAAGGAAAAGTATATCATCTCTTATGAAAATAAAAAGAAAACATTGAAGAGAAAAGCCTCTTGAAAATCTAAATGGTGTTTCATTACCAGAAATATCTGGACTTGC
This sequence comes from Penaeus vannamei, assembly GCF_003789085.1. Lineage (NCBI taxonomy): Eukaryota > Metazoa > Arthropoda > Malacostraca > Decapoda > Penaeidae > Penaeus > Penaeus vannamei. The sequence goes on along the minus strand of NW_020869040.1, from coordinate 1,177,351 downwards.
CGAAAGTGAATATTCTAGTAAGCCTGAGACAGAAGCATTAGTAACAGACCCTGAACTATCTAAACTACTACTGAAGCATTACTGTAAACGGCAACACATTCAGCAATCCAGTCTTGCAGTCGCTTTCAAAAACAGCGAGGAAAACCCCTGACAACTGCGAGGAATTCCTTGAACACGAAGCATTTCTTTAGCACACTGAAGGAGGGAAGCACCAATCCTCTATACAAATCCATAGGCGTGAAAAATATCCAAAAGACAAAACTGCAGTCGTCCGCACAATATAGAACTGAAAACAAGATTTAAAAAAAGTGCAGTCACCCGCACAATATACAAAAGAAAAAAATCAAAACCACCAAGAAGCATCAGTCACCCACAATATACAAAATAAAAATTATCAAAACCACCAAAAATGCTACAGACACACACGCAATATACAAAATAAAAAGATAAAAAAAAAAATCCTCACCCTTGTTTACGAATAAAAACAGTCCGCTTCCAAAGACCGCCTCACCACTTACCGCTGAAATAACCATTACAGTCCGTACCATTATCCTCAGCGAATAATAATAATAAAAAAACTCTTACACAAACGCAACAATGAGACTCGCTTTCTCATTGTCGCAAGATCAGCATCCACCACCACGCATTAAAGGGGTAAATAATCGCATTAAAAGAAGAACAGGGCTTTCAGTTTGAAAAGAATTATCAGAATGTATTAAATGGCGACTTGAAGAGAGGTTTATTCGAGAATGGTTGCTAAACGGAAAATGTGTTATGGAGAAGGGACGGGGAGAGGGAGGGGGAGAGGGAGGAGGAGGAAGGTGGGGGGGAGGAGAGGGGGAGAGGGAGGAGGAGGAGGAGAGAGAGAGGGAAGGAGGGGAGGAAGGACGAGAGGAGAAAGCGGGGAAGGAAGAGGAGGAGAAGCGGGGGAGCAGGAGAGAAGTGGTAGGAGGAGGAGAAGAAGTGGGGGAGGAGGAGAGTAGGGGAAGGAGGAGGAAGAGGTGAGAGAAGGGGAGGAAAAAAAGTGGGGAAGGAAGAGGAGGAGGAAAAGTGGGGAGGGAGAGGAGGAGGAGTGGGGAGGAGGAGAAAGTGGGAGAGAAGAGAGAGGAGAGGAGAGGAGGAGGAAATGGGGGAGAGGAGGAAAGTGGAGGGAAAGGAGAAGGAGGAGAAAAGTGGGGGGAGAAGGAGAAGTGGGAGAAGTGGGGGAGAGGAGGAGGAGAAGTGGGGGAGGAGGAGGGAGGAGGAGGAGGAGGAGGGAGGGGAGGAGGAGGAGGAGAAAGGAAGAGGAAAGTGGGGAGGGGAGAAGGAGGAAGTGGGGGAGGAAGGGGAGGAGAAGTGCAGGAGGAGGAGGAGGAAAATGTGAGAGGAAAGGAGGAGAGGAGGAAGAGGAGGGGGAGAGGAGGAGAGAAGGGGGAGGAGGGAGGAGGAGGAAAAGTGAGGGGAAGGAGAGGGAGGAGGTAGGAGGAGGAGGAAAAGTGGGGAGGAGGAGAAGGAAGGGAGGGGGGAGGAGGAGGAGAAGTGGGGAGAGGAGGAGGAGGAGAGGAGGAGGAGTGGAGGAGGAAGGGGAGGAGAGAGGAGGAGAAGTGGGGAGGAGGATAAAGAGAGGAGGAGAAAAGTGGGGAGAGAAGAAAAGTGGAGGGGGAGGAGGAGGGAGAAGTGGGGGGAAGGAAGGAGAAAGTGTGGGAGGAGGAGGAGGAGAAGTGGAGGAGGAGGAGGAGGAGGAGGAGAAGTGGGGAGAGGAGGGAGGAAGGAGGAGGAAGGAGAAAGTGAGGAGAAGGAGGGAGAGGAGAAAGTGAGGGAGGAAGAGGAGAAGTGCGGAGGAGAAGAAAGTGGGGGAGGAGGGGAGAGAAAGGAAAAGTGGAGGGAGTGAGGATGAGGAGAGTGGGGTGAGGAGGAGGAGGAGAAGAGGAGGAGGAGAAGGTAGGGGAGGAGGAGAAAGTAAGGGGAGGAGGAGAAGTAGGAGGAGGAGGAGGAAGAAGTGGAAAAAGAGGAGGAGGAGGAGAAGGAAGATGTGGGGAGGAGGAGAGAGGAGAGGAAAAGTGGGGAGGAGGAGGAAGGAAATGGGGGAGAAGGAGGAGGAGAAAAGTGGGGGAGGAGGAGAAGTAGGGAGGAGGAGGAAAAAGTGGGGGAGGAAGAGGAGGAGAAGTGGGGGAGGAGGAGGAAAGTAGAGGAGGAGGAAAAGATAGGGAGGAGAGGAAAAGTGGGGGAAGGAAAGAGGAGGAGAAGTGGGGGGAGAGGAGGAGGAGAAGTAGGCGAGAGGAGGAAAAAGTGGGTGAGGAGGAAAGGCGGAGAAAAAGGGGTGAGGAGGAGGAGGAGAGAGAAGTGGGGAAGAAAGAAGGAGAAGGGTGGGGGGAAGGGGAGGAGAAGTGGGAAGGAGGGAGAGAGAAGGAAGAAGTGGAAGAAGGGAGGAGGAGAAGGAGAATAGGGAAAGAGGAGAGAAAGTAATTGGTGAAGGAGGAAGAGGAAAAAGTGGAGGAAGAGGAGAGAGGAAGGGAAGTGGAGGAGAGGAGGAAGGAGGAGAATGGGAGGAGAAAAAAGGAGGAAGAGGAGTAGGGAGGAGAGGAAAAGTGGGGTGGAGGAGGAGGAGGAGAGGGAGAAAGGAGAGGGGAAGGAAGAGGGAGGGAATAAAAAAAGAAGTGGGGAGAAGAGGAGGAGAATAATGGAGGGAGGAAGAGGAGGAGAAGTGGAAAGGAGGAAGAGGAGGGAAGTGGGGAGGAGGAAGAGGAGGGAGAAGGTAGGGAGAGGCGAGGAGGGGAGAGAAGTGTGTGATTGAGGAGGAGAGTTGGGAGGGAGGAAGGAAGGAGGAGGAAAGAGAAGTGAAAGAGAAGGAGGAGGAAGAAGATGGAGGGAGGAGGAGGAGGAGAAGAGAGAGGAAGAGAGGAGGAGAAAAGTAAAGAAGGAAGAGGAGGAGGAAAAGATGAGTGAGAGGAGGAAAAAGTGGAAGTGATGAGGGAGGGAAGGAGAGAGGAAAAGTAGGGGAGAGGAGGAAGGAGGAAGATGGGGGGGGGAGGGGGAGGGAGAGTGGGGAGAGGGAGAAGAGAAGTGGAGGAGAGTGGAGAGAGGGTAAGAGAGAAGGTAGAGAGAGAAAAAGTGATGCTGAAGGAGAGAGGAGAGGAGGAGAAAATTGGGGGAAAGGAGAGAGGAAATAGAGAAGTGGGGGAGGAAAGGAGGGAAATAGATATGAGAGGAGGGAGGAAGAATGGAAGGGAAGAAAAGAGGAGAAGGTGGGAAAGAGGAGGGAAGTGAGGAGGGAGAGGAGGAAAAGGGGTGTAGAGAGAGAGAAGAGAGAGGAGAAGTGTGGAAAGAAGAAGAGGAGGAGCAGAGAAAGTGAGGGAGGAGGAGGAGAAGTGGGGGAGGAGGAGGATAAAAAGAGGGGAAGAGGAGAAGGAGGAGAGAAGTGGAAGGAGGAAGAGAATGGGGGGGGAGGGGAGGGAGGTAGAGGAGGTGGGAGAGAGTCGGGGTGGGAGAAGGAGGAGGAGGAAAAGATGGGGGGAGGAGAGGAGGAAGAGTGGGGGAGGAGGAGTAAGAAAGTAGGGGGAGGAGGAGGAATAGTGGGAGAGGAGGAGGAAAAGTGGGGAGAGGAGGAGGAGAAGTGGGAGGAGGAGGGGAAGGAGAAGTGGGGGGAGGCAAAGGAGGAGAGAGAGAGGAAAAAGTGGGGAAGAAGGAGGAGAGAGGAGAGGAGAAAGTGGGGAAGGAGGAAAAGGAGAGAGAGAAGTGGGAGAGGAGGAGGAGAGAAGAGAAGTGGGGGAGGAGGAGGGGAGAAGGAGGAGAAGTGGAGAGGAGAAGAAGAGAGAGGAAGGAAAGAAAGGTAGAATAGGAGGAAGAGAGAAGAGAAGTGAGAGGAGGAGGAGGAGGAGAAGTGGGGGGGGAGGAGGAGAGAGAAGTGAGAGAGAGGAAGAAGAAGGAAAGGAGGAGGAGGAAGAGGAGAATGGCAGGAAGGAAGAGAGGGAGGAGAGAGTGGGGGAGAGGAGGAGGAGGAAAGGAGAGAGTGGAAGAAGAGGAGGAGGAGAGAAGGTGGGGGAGGAGGAGGAGGAGGAGAGAGATGAGGAGGAAGGGGAGGGAGAAGGAGAGAGCGAGGAGGAGGAAGAAGTGGAGGGAGGAAAAAGTGAAGGGGAGGAGAAGGAGGAGAGAAGTGGGGGAGGAGAGAATGGGAGGGGTGAGGAGAGTGGGGAGAGAGAGAGAGAGAGAAGTGAGGGGAGGAGAGAGAGAGAAAGTTAAGGGGAGGAAGAGGGAGGAGAAGTGTGGGGGGAGAGGGGAGGAAAGTAGAAAAAGAAAAAATGTGGGGAAAAAAGAAAAGAGATGAGAGGGGGATAGAGTGAGAAAGGGAAGGAGGAAGAGGAGAAGGGAGTGTGGAGGGAAGGGAAGAGAAGAGGAGTGTGGAGGAAGGGGGAAGGAGGAGGAGGAGTGCGGGGGAAGGAGGAAGGAGGAGGAGTATGGGGGGAAGAGAAGAAGAGGGAAAGAGGGAGAAGAGGAGAAACAGGGAGAGGGGGAGGATGAGGAAGAAAGAGGGAGAAGGAAAAATAATAAAGAAGGAGAAGAAAGAGAAGAAAAGAGGACAACGATAAGAGAAAGAAGTATGAACAATGGGAGAGAGAAAAAAAGGAAAGAGACGGACATAGACAAACAGAACAGACATAAAGTGGGAATGTAGGTTCGATAATGAAGATAATCTTCAAGGTCGTGGGAGTTAGAGCTAAATCAGCTGAAGAAGTTAGGATGTTCTAATCATGAGTGGTTCTCTAAAGTATTGTGAGGTATGCGCGCGTACAAGTACGACTTAAAAAGCGTGGCGTGAACGAGCTGGGGGTATGGGTTGGACAAAATGATGCTGTGGTAGGAGGAAGAGAATCAGGGGGGTAAGGGAGTCGAATGTTACCACGTGAACATTCATCCCAAGACTATTTTGATTGGTTATATATCTGGTCAATAACACTTTCACATACAACCAGATACTAAGAACCTATCTCACTGGGATACCCATAACCTTTATCGATGAGATCATTTCTATGACCTGCTTATGAAACTTCAGATGAAGAGGATTTTAAACCTTCAATCAACATAATGTAAACAATTCGATCGCCATTGTTTACAATACATATTTTGAACTGTAAAGATGATTTCTTCGAAGTGTGAAAATAAACACACTAAACAAACACCTCTCGCACGTTGATAAAAAGAACGTCATGCAACACGTAAATAAAACAACAGTACCAGGGAGCAGCGGTGAAAGTGGAAAGACAACAATACCTATAGTTAAAGCTGCAAAAGTTCAAAGACGTTAATCGTGAGTAACACCCAGATAATTGGACTCGAGCTACCACGCTGCAGTTATTAGTAAGGAACTCAAGTGCTGCCATCTAATATCCAGATTTGGAAAAGAGTGTTTTCTTTTACGAATGGTTTGTTATTTCTTATTTAGCCTGAGATGTGTCCTTGTATATCTATTTTGCATTTGCATTTGCCCATAGTGTTTATCTATGCTTATGTCTATTTATTTTTTACTTTTGTTTAGCCTTCATCATTTCATGGCGTATGGCGTATTTTGTTCTCGTATATGATCATACTGGAGAATCAGGGTTTGGGTTCAAGTACATTGCATGCACTAGTGGCTCTGAGTATTTGTGGGATAAGATAAATATTAACTTGGTGTGAGCTTTGTGCTATCAGTTTCAGCTTGGTGCGGAGTACATAAAGCGTGGCTGCAGGGACATGTACACATGCACATGATGGATTCCTAGATTGGCGCTTCTCAGGTGATGGAGAAGCACATCGAAAAAACACACTCACATGAAGTTTCTTATACTTATTACAGACTGGCGATGCCCGAGAACTTTTGACGTAGTGGTAGGGAGAGAACATAATCAATAGAACCAAAAACCAATAAAAATTATTGGAATTTTGAATAATGTAAGTGATTATTCCATAAAAAATGCAGGTTTGAAGTATTCAATGCCAGATAATAGAGAGGTAGGGTGATATAAGTGGTAGCAGGAGTAATCTTAGACTGACAAATAGGTGGTAGCCACTATAGCCATTTACGAGTATGATATGCGAGAAATCCTGCACTGTGGGTCATGGGGTGAGATTGATGTTAGGAAGAGTGAAGATAAATGAAAAGGGAATAAATAGGGGACATTGTAAAAGGGTGTGATATGGCAGCGCGTTGCAATGTTCCCATTTCCAACCTTTTGAAACGTGCTGAATTAAAATTATATTAAAATAATTATAATTAAAATAAGCACCTTATTCTCATACGTTGTGGCCTTAAGGTCAAACGGTATGACAGACACTTTCACGCACCTTCTGATTACTGCTAACCGTTAGGCGGCATCATAAGCAGGGCCGGTGTGTGAGACGCGTATTTCATTAAGATTTTTCAAAATACAATGAAAGACCGCGTATATCACCATAAGTTTAGATGCAGTGCTCATAAATATCAATGAAAGACCGCGTAGTATTTTTCAAAAGCGAACTTCATCAATTAACGACTACACATTACCGCATCTCGATTGAACAGTATATAAAACTATAACCATAAGTTCGCTATAACCGTGCCAGTGCTCCTGTTTATTATAGCTTAGGCTCCCTCTCTCATAGACGACCAGGAACACCCCCTCATTACACAGAAGAAACACAGCTAAGGATAGAAAAACACACGAGCACAAGGCGGCCAACGCGCAACCCACAATGAACCAACATACAAAACGGCCCAACACTAAACACCCTGCGGAACCCCCCACAACACACCAACAAACTACCCACACTCCAAAACACCACCACCCTAAACCAAAAAAGCCAACCCACCAACAAGACCACTCAAAAACAACCAGCACCAACACCCATCCGCTGATGTGTGAAAGAAAGCAAAAACAAAACCATAGTGTGAGTGCATATGTATGTGTTGTGCTCCCCCAAAAAAATACCATGAACTATGTAGATGTCAACATACGACTGATGATTGTGAAGGTAAAAAAAATCAAAAATGTGGTGTGAAATGTAGTAAACAAAAACACTGTGTGTGCTGATCCTAGTGAAACGATGTGGTGTGTTAGTGACTAATACAACTAATAATTACTTGAAAATCGTTGGTTCTAACACCCCTCCCAC